>JAKSZP010011982.1:0-162238 GCA_022478985.1 Massospora cicadina
ATTCTTGGTAAAACTGATTTGCAAAACTAGCCAGAGTCTCATTCTTATTAAATTGTATACTAATAAAATCTTATTTTGCGATTTATCATCTGAATAGGGCTTCCAAACTCCAACATAATTGCTGCTTTTGCTTCTGCATATGACCAGTTGTCCCCATTGAGGTGAGGTAGCACCAGATTCTGGCAATCAGTGCTAAGACAGTTCATTACAGTCACCACTTTTTGACTGTACGCATAACTGAACAAGGTCATCTCAAATAGGCAGAAAAATGCTAGGGCGTTATCCCAGTGAAAGGTTGGAAATTTTGTCATATTTTGAAATTCCTTGGTTGCTCAGCTCATAGAAGACCATTGCCCAGATACTTAAGAAGCCATAGGAGTGGCTTTGGGAGTCATTTCTGACACACCAGCAAATGGTTTGGGCATATTTTAGGGCAGAGAGGTCTTCCCAATTAGAGTTTTGCATGCCTAAATCATCCTCATTCACCTCAAATTGCTCACAATCACATTTGTGTTTTTCCATATCCTCAATACACTTTGTCATTTTCGCCATCTCCTCATTAAACTTTCAGATGCATTCTTAATATGCTTCCTATTCAGTTTTTGAAATAAATTTTTTTTAATGAGTTAACCCTCTTTCTGCTTCAAAGAGGCAACCTTTCCACACAGGTCATTATTCACCATTCCTAATTGTTTGAGCATCTCTTCCGCCTTTATCATATGCTCCTCTAAGGTACTAACATTGGCTTGAGATGCTGAGCTGAGCACAATTTGATTGATGGCCTGTAGTTCCGCCCAGAGCTTATGAAGCTCTTCCTTATAAGACATCGTTAAATTGACTTTTGACAACTCAACTACCCCCTGTAGTGAGCACCAATGTTAAAATCTGGGTGCTGGATGGGTTCTCGCTTCTGGCCCTAGATTTCAACTGCGCAGATTCGTGGATCCTTGCATTGATTGTTTAATTAAAATTGATAAACTGGGGCAATAATAGTATGAAGACTATTATTATTGGTAATTGGACAAAAGCCACGTTGAGTAAAAAGTCTAACGCTAAACTTGTGCTTCTTCCTTTTGAAGATATTCTGATACTGGTAGGGAACACTTTCCCTATTCTCTTCATGCAGAGCCAATCAGAGATTTGATAAAAACAACCTAAGGATATCTGATCCTTTTAATTTCTCTTAAGAGAAATGTTAAACAACCAATGTATAATAACTTAGTTAATATCAAGTTTTACTCTGCTTTTATTAGGGTATAATTGGGGGGTTTTATAGTTAAAATTGGCACACAACTTTTAAGCTGTCTGCTGGGAATTATTTGTGCTTATATACAGCTTTGACCCTCAAGTGTTAGGCACCAAATATTGTCAGATATCATTGCCTTGAGTTTCTTAGCCAGCGTAATCCTCGGGTGTTTAGTGACCAAACAATTGATATTAGGGACTCAAAATCAAATGTTTTGGCTGATGACGATCCTACTCTCTTCCTCTGGCGCTTGAATGCTTTGGTAGTTTCTGACAACTCCCCATTCATTAGACTCTGAATGTTCCCTATATTTTGATTATTGGGCAGTGTTCCCATATTGAATTATTGCTTAATTTCGTCAGAGATGATTGCTGATAATAATCTTATCAGTTGGTGACCTCTGCCAAGATATTAGGTAATTTACTGCAATGATTCAACTGTCAGGTGTTATTGCTTCATCAAAATTCATACTTAATATCATCAGGGATGATGCCTGATGATAATCCCATCAGTCAGCCGCTGTTGCCAATCCTATACAATTATAACTTAATTATCAATTTTGTTAATCATTTAAAAGGTTGGATTATGTGGTCATCTCAAATTCCAACACAAACAGTCTACTGAGGTGGATAAAATATAACGTCCCTCAAAGCCGCTGTCTCAATCCCCCTCAGCCTAACCTCAGGCTGCCCCTAGTTCAAAACCTGCGGTCATGTGGCAGCCCAAGCCTGTCACTTCTATGGCAAAAGTTAAAGGCATTAAACTTCCAACGCCTTCACAAATAGTTGGTGCAGCTACGATGCTCCCTTCAAAAAAAAGAATGATGAGTGCAAAACAGCCCTCCCCTTGGAGGAGATTAAGCCAGTTTCTCAGCTCCCTCATAGCAACTCATTGAGTTGCATTGACAATCCATATGATAATGAGTCTGAAGGGGTGGTGAAGATGCAGGCTATTATGTCTTGGGATCCCCAATGGAAGTGCAGATTACAGATATGTTGAGTTCTAAAAGAATTGACATAGCCATGATATCATAATGAACGTATCTCTAACAATTGTTGAAGTTTTCAGAGGTGAATGATACCGCTAGTGATGCTGACCAGCTTATTGGGACAGCGATCTGATCCATTAAGCAGGTTCATACCCTCCAATTTATTAGAGATAGATGCTCTGCGATGGCTCAACGCCTTGCCTTCACTTTCTATTTGAAGGAGGTTTTCACCCTCCCTCCTACTTTTGGTAGCACAATAACTAAGGTAAAGGTTGTCATCAGTAAGGTGTGAGTTCTAGTCATCCTTAGTACTGTTGCTCCAGTGAATGTGGTCTCTTCAAAGCTCATCAACAAAATTAAGTTGGCGCCTGACCTGGACTATTCACAAGAGTTTGGAACTGCAGGGCCTAACAATATGTGAACTACTGGAGCCTTCTCTTCTCTACCCATACTAATTGGGAAACTCATACTGGCTGCTCCCACTGTAGCCTTAAACAATAATGCATATGACCTTCTCATTGGCACTCAATTCATGATTGAGTATGATGGAATCATTAATATGAAACAGGGATTTCTCTTACCTCTAAATTATGAAGTTCTCTAGTCTTTACAAATGATGAACCTAAGAAAAAAGAATATACATGCATAGTTGAGTACCCTTCATCCACCCTCACCCTAACTTATACCACATCGAACAGAAACACAAAAAAGCTGCCTGACTCTGTGGATGATTCAGAGGGCCTTCCATTGTATGCGTCAGAGATGGTAGTAGTCATAGTGGGTGAACAAAAGGTGATAGACACCAAAATAATTATGCAAATCTCCCGCAACTGCCTTCTGCACTTAACAATCATTGATGGAATAAGCCCTTTGGAACCTAGGGTGTTGCCATGTATCCTAGATCCTTCCTACCAGCGACTCAACAATATCCTGCTAGGGAATCTTACTAACAAGAACAAGGTCATAAAGAAGCATCAGAAGATTGGAAAAGACCTGCTAATTTTAATTGTGGACATCCAACAAGTCCATTATAATAGGTATATGCTAGATATGGGACTACCCACTGACAAAATGATATGCGCTTTGCCCAACGTTCATATTTCTGAAAATCTAACTCCCACTGAGCTCAATAAAGTTCATTCCTTACTGGAGTCTTATAGTGACATTTTCTCCAAATCTGATACTAAATATGGACATATGAAGGGCTGGAGCCACACCATTGATGTTGGTGATGCTCAGCCTATCTGATCTAAACCCTACTGTAAATCAGAAATTGAGAAGCTTCAGATGAAGACGGAGCTCAAACAGCTACTGGACGCTGAACCACTGGTGCCATCCCAAAGCCCCTGGTCGTCCCTTTTTCTACTTATAAAGAAGAAAAATTGAGGTCATCAGGTAGTGATGGACTACCGCAAACTGAGCAACCTCACAAAGAAGGACATTTACCCTATTCACAACATTGATGACGCTCTGGCCCAACATTGGGTCTAAATGCTTCTCTGCCATAAACTTGGCTAGCGGGTACTGGCAGATGGACCTTTCTCCACAGGATCAGGAGAAGTGCGCCCTTATCTGTAGCAAGGGTTTGTTCCAACCCACTTGGCTACCCCAGGGGTTATGTAATGTTCCATCACTTTTCAAAGGGCAATGGATTATATTCTTTAGGATCTCAAGCTGAGATGTGTGATTATCTATCTCAATAACATCAAATTTTTTTCCAAGACCTTCAACAAACACCTCACACACTTAAAGGAGGTGTTTTAATGCTTTCAGGCATATAATATTAAACTAAAGCCCTTCAAATTTACTTTTTTCCAAAAGAAGCTAGATTTTCTTGGGCACGCCATTGTCATGTTCACATGATTATATTGTAGGGTCAATTGCATGACAAGGCTGGGCGCCAAGAGTCTAAGAAGGTTAAGCTTCAGGACCTTCCTGACTTGAGGCACACATTGGACCAACGCTGGGTACAGGCCAGGTATGCCCAGGTTGGTTCAGAGGAAGTGCAATCTGCACAGCCATTAATAACAGCGTAGCACTAAAACGGACAAGCTACCTTTTAAATTATTATGGTTTGATTTGATTAACTGGTGAACGGGGTTTAAAACCCATTCAATTTACAATATTTATTCACTTGTGTCAGGCTCAACTTCAATTGATCACTCAAGTTTGGTCAATTTCAAAGTACATTACCTGGTTAAATGGAAGCGTGTGCTTATTGGTGCACCAGGGCTTAGTACCACTTTCTCTAATCAATGATTTCTCTGAGTTGGCTTAAAAATGTTTGCTCAAGACCAACCTTTCTCGTTGGTCATCTCCCCTAATAAACCCCTCATTAGCTTTACATTTTCCTTATGTTGACTTGGGCAAACCTGTGCGCAGACCTCTTAGAGGAGGTCTTGTGTAGAAGTAGCCGTTTTATTTGTCTTAAAAATACAACAGCGTCAGAGACACCGCTGGGCTGCCAAGGTTTCCTCCAGACTGAGGCACCCATGCACTCTAGCCCTGCCCAAAGCTTGGTTATGAGCACCCCTTTGGGGCACAGCCAAGTGTTACTGTTTGTTTAATCTCTACTAATGTTTACCATGTTAAACACCCTAGCTCTATGTCACTTTAGATCAAGCACACTCTGAAGGGCTATCTTTCTTTCACACACATACTGACGATTAGTTCCCTTGCGCTGGCCTGTGCACCATGCACCACCATGCTGGAGACTGGAGAGTTATAAACACTCTCTTGACAGCCATCTCACAAGATGGGATACAGCCTCTACAAGATAAAGTTAAAGCAATATCCAAGATGCCAGTGGTAAAAACCCTTCGTGACATCCAGGTATTCTTGGGCATGATAGGGTATTACCATCAATTCATCCCAAAATTGCCCAGCTCAGCGAACCCCTTGTCCGCCTCTTGGCTAAAAACACTCCTTTCCATTGGGGTGCTGAACAAAAAGCCGCGTTTGAGACCCTGAAGGAGTTGCTGCAACAAAGGCCAATCCTCTTTTACCCTGACTATGGTAAGCCCTTCATGTTGTTCATGGAAGCCTCTGACTACACCATTAGGGCTATCTTGGCTCAGTTGGATGAAAATGAGGTCAATAATATGTTCTACTTCAGCAAGATGCTCTCAAAAGCTGAATGCAACTACAGCTTCACTGAGAAAGAGTGCATGGCTGTCCTGCTCACTGTCAAATACTACCTCTCTTTTCTATATGGGTCTTCATTTAAAGTGGTTACTGACCACGCCTCTTTGAAGTGGATGCAAAATATGAAGGACACCACTGAATGGCTGGCTTTTTGGGCTTTGAGGCTCTAGCACTACAATATGACCATTGAGCATTGAGCTGGGATGTGCCATATGAATGTTGATGGTTTGACACGGCTGCCTGTCCTTCACCTTGATAATAGCAAAGCAGAGAGGTTGCATATCCTAATGACTCCTGACGCATGTTCAGATGAAGATGAACCAGCACAGAAGATGCTAGCATGGCACTCCTGCAACACAAAGGTGTAGAGAAAAAAGTTATATAAGAAAGTAGGAGTATAATGGTTGCCATATCTTCTGCCGTCAGAGAGAGTACCTGTCATCTTAGAGTCTAACACTATCATGGGGAATGGCTGAGTATGCAAAACCTACTGGTGGATAAAAGAGCAGTACTAATGGGTGGTCATTATTGAAACCATAACTAAAGCCTTGGATGCCTGCCTGACATTTAAAAAACAATTCAGCTTCAAGACCTGACATCAGTATCAACCTAATAGCCCCAACAACCCTTTCACACAATAAGTTTGGACGTGGTAGGTTCTCTCCCTCAGACTACAGGTGGCAATAACTATATCTTGGTCAGAATTGATCATTTCCCCAAATGGGTTGAAGCTGTTGCTCTCCCCGCTCAGACTGCTAAAGACATGACTACCTTCATACACCAGTACATCTTCACCCGGCATGGGTGCCTCCAGGTCCTCCCATTTGACAATGGAAAAAAATTGCTTCATGAGTGGTTAAACTCCTCGCCACCTCCACGTGAGCTCAACAACTCTTCTCAGCCCCCTATAACTCATTCACAAAAGGGTTTGTAAAAAGAGTTAGCGGAACCCTGGTCTTGTATTCCATAAAATGACCAATTCAGACCCTCTCCAGTGTGATCTTTACTTACCCAGTGCCTTCATGGCTTACTGTATTAGCTGCCATTGCATCCTCAAGCTCCCTTTCCGTGTGTTATATGGGCAAGAACCTGGGGTGCCTTCTTTACTAGCCAAAGTTGTTTTATCCACTAGGACTGATCCAGATCAAGCCATAAAGAAGTTGGAGCAGAACATCATCCATTTACAGTCTGAGGCGATGACTAGTTTAAAAAAAACTTTCACTAAAGAGGACCAAGCGGCCAATGAGCTCTGGTCATCACTACCTTACTTCCAAGTGTTAGACATGGTACTCTACTACCACAACCGTATCATGCCTAGAAAGGTAAAAGCTTGGTTCCATCTGGGAAGGGCCTTTCATTATCACCTATAAGTGAGGGGATGAGTATTTCATTAAGTCCCTTGCTTCTAGCCTTACCATCAACTGAGTACATGGACAGTTCTTGTGACCTTATTCCACCTACCACTCCTGAAGGGGGTATTGTCAGACAATTACAATTATAATGTATTAATAAGAGTAGTTCAAAGGAAAATAATAAAAATATTGGCCAAAAGATTCTGGTCAATTCCCTGTTAACCCCTCAATTGGGGCAACACTTCCATTAATAATCAGGCAAATAAAATAAGTTTGGGTGGTCAAATTGCACCAAATTGTCAGCTGAATATGGGGAGCCATACTGAGGTCCCTCCCTTTCTTACAGCCAATTTAGTACAACCAACACCGTGGATACTAACATCTTTTATAAGGTTGGAAGGGGCCCCATAAGGTGAAAATATTTTTGTGCTCAATAATTGGGTAAAACTTATAAAATTGTTTCCTCACAGATTCATCTTCCTGGCTGTCACTTCACCATCTGCCCACATATTGAAGTGAGGAGAGTCTCAAACAATCTTATAGGTCAACAGCCCATATTACCTAATTCAGATGCGCCTAGCTTAAAATGAATTTCTCATCCAACTCACTTCGAGCCTTGAGACAATTTAAATACTAAGCATCCCTATTGGGATTACATGAGAAATTTTAATATTCAGGTGCTACAAAGGCTACAAAATTATGAGTTTTGTGGCTCTAGAAAGATATAGAATAAGGCACCAAAATTATTAGTTTCATTGCAATAAAGAATTCCAATTAAAATAATGGTATTTGACTTTAGTTAATAAAAAGGAAACTATGTGAGACAGAGATGAGTTCTTTATTAGTTAGAATTTAGAGATACTCCTCCCGAGTTCAATCCCAGTAATGGACTTTGGGTAGGGGACAATTTTGACTGTGTTGGTTTTGCGCGCCAATGCCCTGAACTGAGATAGCAAATAGCAAAGGCGGTCCATGGAGTTCCTGGCCTGTCATACGCCGTGCATTGAGGTTTTCCAGGTTTTATCCTCCTTTCCCATTTTCTTCACTTCCCTAATTGGTGCGGTATCATCCCCAGGTCAGCTCACCTCAAATAAAATTATGTTAAAATTTAGAGATACTTATAGAAGAGGAGATAGTAGATTTTTGTAAAGATCTTCATGCTTCAAATGAACTTTTGAGCGATTTTGATTAAAAGTAACTGTTAATTTTCCATCGCCACCTACACCACATCAGTTTTCCATTTATGTATGAGGATCAACCACCTGATAGCATTTTCTACCCAGCAGGCAAATGCGTGCATACTGGCTCATCCAGACCCCCTAATGCATTAGGCCAATATGTCCCTCCAAGGGACTTTTTATTACACTTAACGTGAGTCCACCCAACCTGCCCCCACACCCTAACCTTACCTCAATCCAATATTCACTTTTGCCTCCACATCAAGTATGCATGTCTCTTCCCATATTCTGACAAAGTGATTTTTGAGCTGGCAATGGCCATGTTTGCACCAGCTGGGTTTATCAACTTCCACCCTTACAAGGGCTATTTTGATATAGGCTTTCCCACCAAAGAGGCTGCGGCCACTGCAGCAGCTACACCCTTAATATATAAAAACACACCCATTACCACCACCCATACACGCCTCCACAGTGATACCACATTTGTGGTAACCTTTGAAAACCATTTTTCACACCTTTCCCCTCAAACACTCTATGAAGAATTGATGACAGGGCTGTTCAAATATAGCACAGACCCCATTCTCCACTTCCTTGTCCCAAGTGGTGCTGAACAATTAGTGGCACTATGGGCAATGGCCAGCATTACCCCCCACCAGCCAATCATAGCCCAGCACATCCCACCACATTCCTATATTCCATCTGCACCAGATCACTTCTTTTGGGCTTGCATTGACAACGGCTGCACAGTTTTCCCCCTGTGCCATGAGTTGGACCACTCCAAAAAAGCCTGTTGCCACAGTTCAAAAAATGCAAAAAACCACCAAGCCTACATGTGAGGCACACAAACAGCGTTTGAGTGGGGATATTGGCTGCCCAACCCCCTCCAGCTGAACGTTTGAAAAATCAGCAAACATTTACAACCAAAGCCCAAGCCAGACAAAAATTTCACAATCTACCCAATAAGGAGCAGGTTTGGACCCAAATTCAAACCAACCAGTTTTTCACCCCAAAACTTACCCAACCACAGCAACGTCTCTCTGACTCAATCCCACTCACAAAATCTCTGAAACTTATTGAATGAGATAACTGAATCTGGGGAAATTGTCCCACCTCTGGACTTTCCAATCAATTTAGAACCATATTTGGCTTCAGACTTTGATGCCCCATTCCCGCCCAAGAAATATGTCTCCAAACCCACTGCTACCCCATTCTTGAGTGGCCATCAACTTGCTGAGGACGTGGTGGCCTCTCCTGTTAGTCGCCATCTCCATGAAGCCATGTCACTCTCAGTTGCTGAATTTAAAGAAGGGCTACATTTAACCAAATTCCCTGCTGATTTCACTTAGGTTGCAAAAGTGGAAATTGAAAAATTAAAAGAAACCACCACATCTGCTGTCAAGCATGTTGCTGCACTGGCAGAATTTTCCCCCACCATGCGTATTACCAGAGCCAATATTACAAATTTTGCCCACCTTTCTGATGCATGCATACAAGCTGAACACCATGCTGCTGAACTCCCAGAGGCTTTGCTCCAGGCCCAGATTGTTACTAACAATCTTAACAATTATCTATTTCACCAAAACACACATCCTGCGGATGCCCCAACCATCTTGCTCTCAGTTTTGATATGCCTCTTAAATGGTGAAGATGGAATCAATAATTTTCCTGATCCCCCCTCCCCCTCCGCCATGGTGGATAAGCGGTCTACTGCTGCTACACCTGGTAGGTTAATTTTCCTTTTGCTTTGGTGACTTGCCACTCATTTAGAGCGTTTAGTCTGTGTTTTTGGTTTACTTATTTTGGTTTTATATTGGTAATGTCCATCCCCTGGTCAGCTTATCTCAAATAAAATTTTAAATTTTATGCTTAAAATGAGGTAAGCTCTTTTCTGTTAGAGGACCAATATGGCTGATTATCCAATTTGATATGAGGTTTGCTAGATGAAATCAACCTTTGCCTTGTGGGATCAACCCTTTTGGAATGCTTAATCTCTTCAGAAGGATTAGCCTTTTCAGGTAGGATGAGACTGAACTCTGAAGAGTTGATCATCAGTCTATAAAAAGAATTGGATATATCCAACAGCTTTTTTAGAATCTTATTAGACCGAGATGCTGAACCTCAATCATGATTAGAATTAGTCATTGCAGTTGAATTTTCAACAATGGACCCTAAAAATCTTTCCTAGGGGGCACATACTTACAAAGAATTATACTATGAACTCTATTGATATAGTTCCAAAACAACAGCTGAAATGGAGTATTCAGTACCCCAATGGTAGATAATATGATAAGGTCCAGACCATAAGGTATCAATTTTGTGAATTTGTCCTCCAGATCTATGATGATAAAAGAGTACAAGATCTCCTATTTGATATTCAGGTAAAGTAGGTCAGGTAGCATTGGTCCTAAGTCCTTCTTTTGAAGTTGTATTAGCAAGAGAACTTGAAGATAAGGCTTGCACTCTGATAATCTCATCAGCTAACCTTCTCATAGCTAATTCATTAGTTTGCGGGATAGCAGTATCAAGTATAGGCTGTACACTGGAGTGTAAAATAGGATTTTAAACATACAGAGTCTTGAAAGGAGATATTCCAATTATATGATGACAGCTAACCCTGTAGGTTAATATTGTGCTAGGTAAGTATAGATTCCACCTACTAGGGTCATTTGAAGCCATCTTTCAAAGAATGGCTACCAGGGTATCATTAGCAAGTTCAAATGGAACCATTAGTAGAAGGATTATAAGGAGCTGTAAATGACTGATAGGTACTCATCAATTTAGTAAGCTTAGATAAAACCTCTGAAACAAAATTAGTTCCATTGTTAAATAAAAGTACTTTTGGGCTACCATGTCAAGTGGAAAATTGATTAAAAAGGAAGGATGTAGTAGACTTAACAGTGATAGAAGAAACAGAGATAGCTTCAATCCAATTTGATAAAATGGTGAATAGCTAGAATGATATAGTGGTGACCATATGTAGTGGTAGAAAGGGGACCCACTACATCAATACTCATAATATAAAAAAATTCCAATGGTCCCACAATTTTATGTTGATAAATTAGATTTATACTACGTTGTTTTTGGCAAGTGAGACAAGTTTCTAACACATCATGAACAGTTTTTAGCATATTATCCCAATATCATTGATTTTTCAACCACTGTAAAGTCTTCATGATAGCTCCATGGCCCACAGCTTGATGAGCCTCCATAATGGTATCATCCTAGATAAAGGTCAAATAAAAGGTAGCCATCTAGATCCTAACTTCTTATAAAGAGAACCCTCTTTAATTTGAGTGTCCTCAGTTAAGGATTGTAGCTTTGCTATAACGTCCTTAGATTCATGATATTATAGCTCAGGTCTACCAATTAGGTCATAGATGCAATACTCTTCAGCAGTGAATAAAGCTAATATAAGTAATCAAGAGAGTCCATCAGAATTTTGTTTTATAGCTCCATTGTGATGTTAAATTAAAAAGTCATAATTCTGAAGTTTTAAAGTCCATTCAGCTAAACATCCATCATGATCATCATTTGTTGTAGCCATTTTAGGGATGTATAATCCATGATGATAGTAATATGTTTGCCATAGATATAAGGATGAAAATGCTTGATGGCTGATAGTACCGTGAGGCACTCTCTCAGTAACACTATAATTGCGTTCTGCTTTAGAAAGGGTTTTACCATAAAAAGTGCTAGGATGATCCACTATATTGGAGTCTTGTTGAGCCAGAATAGCCCCAATAGCTACATCACTTGCATCTGTAAATAAGAGAAAAGGCTTTGAAAAATCAGGATGAGATAAAATTGAGCTCTAATTAGAGCTTGACATAAAAGATCAAAAGATTGCTGTTGCAATTCTTCCCATAAGAATGGAACTTCTTTATGTAGTAAATAAATTAAGGGTTTCGCAATTTCAGTAAAGAAGTGGTTTTTGTTGGTAATAATCAACATCCCTAAAACACTTGAATATCACACAAGCTCTTAGGAGCAGGCATGTCTGTAATGGCTTGAATTTTATTAGATAAGGTAAAATTCCATTATTATTAACCTTATGACCTAATAATTTCATTTTACTTTTGAAGAAAGCACACTTAAATAATTTAATCTTAAGAGAAGCTTGATGCATATAACCAAATACTTTTAAGTGCGCTAAATGCTTGTCAAAAGTATGAGAAAAAACAGTAACATCGTCAAAAAAACCAAAATGCAGGAAAGTTTTAAATTATTAAACAATCCATCCATAGCCCTTTGAAAGGTAACAGGGGCATTACAAAGCCCATGCAGCATATGAGTAGGTTCAAATAACCCATCGCTAGAAATTAGAGCGCATTTTTGATGATCTTAAGGAGCCAGTTAATTTGCCAGTAACTACTAGCAAGGTCCATGGCTGAAAAGAACTGTGATCCAGACAGTAATCTTAACGAGTCATCAATGCAAGGTAATGGTTATGAATCTTTTTGGGTAACAGCATTAAGATGACGATGATCCATAACCGCTCTATGAACTCCATCCTTTTTTAAATAAGCAGTAGAGTGGAAGCTCATGGAATTTGGAAAGGCGTTTTAGCCCAGCTTAAAGGAGTTACTTTGATTCCACTGAAACTTAAGCCTCCTCAACTTTAGACTTTTGATAAGGATGGGCCCAGATAGGGGGATTATCACCTGTTTTTAACTGATATTGTACATTTTTCATTAACCCAAAATCTCCATAGTCATTGGTGAATATATCTGAATACTCTCCAATTAGGGCCTCAGCTTCTTGTTGTTGTTCTGGAGTAAGTGAATCTCCATATTCAACTTTGACTCTAGCAATGATAGAGGGTCATCCAACCCAAATCACGTAAAACCCACATCCAGAGACAGATAATATTTCATTTACAGGAAAAGGCCATACATTAATGATAGGATTAATCTAATTCAATTTCATAGGTTGAGAGGTAAGATTTGCTAATAAAACTTGAACAGTTCCATTATATGTGAGATCAAGAATACCAGGACTTGTTAAGGCCTCCATATGTGTAAGTCCTGGGGAACATCCCCTGTGTGTGGATTAGCACTTTTCCTGTTTCTGAGTAAAAAGGTTTTGAAGAGGGTTGCTATACCCTTCATTACTCAGGGCAACCTCGCCCACATGGTGGACAAGTGCTGGGTAAAAGCTCTCCCTCTTCAGATTCCTCCCCCAGTGCCCACGCTCACCTTAGATGAACTTTTTCACTGGATTAGGGAAATCAGCACTGAGATCACTGAATCAAAGTTGATTGGTCTGAAACTGATTGAAAACAAGCCTGATAATCAGAATCCACATAGTCAAAAAGGGATGAAGATTGAATTATTGGCCAGGTTCACTGACAGTTTCTATTCGGCCAGCATTGCAATCATCAAAGCTAACCCCCTCTCAAAATCGTTGGGATGATCCCTGACATGCAGGTAGTAGCATTGAAACCCATTGACAATAGTTTGAAGCTCCCATATGGCAAATCAGGAGTTGCAGCTGGCACAACTCTTTTGACTGAACAAATGGACCAGCGACAAGGCATGGGCAGGTTGGGCATCCTGAACCTGTTATCAGGCAATTAGGACCGCTCCTACGTGGTGTGGCCCTGGGGAATTTCTGTTGCTTGTCAGGCCAGACGCACTTTGCGCCAACCACCATAAATGCAGTTGAGCCTCAGTTTGGGCGTTCAAGGTCAAACTGACAGTGACTCAGCCTGCTGTCAATTTCTTCAATGTCAGTTCCTATTAGATTATCTTCCCCATCCCCCAAAAAATTTTCTGGTTAGGTCAAACTTGAGGGACCTGATCCCTGCTTGTTCCTGCATCAATCAACCATTTTATTAATCAGTTGCATCGCACTGAAAAAAATTGTTGGTCAATTTTCTTCACTTTCATCTAAATAAAACTCTGCCATTAAAAACCATCAATCTTCTACTTTATTGATACTCTTATGGCCATATTCATGATGGCATTGATCTGGTGGCCTGTTGGTCATTATACTGGATGGGCTTTACCAGTATTGATGATTAATATGGCTTCAACCATCGTCAACTGGATTCAACGGGCCAAATACTTCTGGCAATTCAACCCCTTTATTTTGACTATATGCCATTAATATACTGGGATCTTGTGGCCTTACATCCACCATTTTTAAGAAAGGATCCACCCCCTTGTCTCCTCAGTTGTATTTCCCACCCACCGGTGACCTTGAAGAAACAATCCCAGTGTGCTATCCCCTGCAGCAAGACCCCAGTGTCTGGGTTTGTCACCATATGGTTCGTTCTCAGGTTATTCTTCACAATTGCCCTAAACCAACGATTTATCATTTCCCAATTTGCGCTCCATATAACGTTATACATGCGGCAATGCCTCTGGCATTCTGGCTTGCTTTTTGGGTGCTCACGCATCCCAACTGGCAGGCCAGTCTAAACTTCTTCTGCCATTTTCATGACATAATTGACCAATCAACGTTTTCTGCCTCTTCCGCCCTGCTCTTTGATGTGGGCGCCACAGTGGTTACCCTTCTTCAAGTGAACGTGCAATCAGTAGTATGCTTTTTGTTGTTCGTTTGGTCACTTGCCAATTTTGTGGGTAGTGTCCACTTTACCTTGGAGAAACTTCTTCAGACCAGCAGAGCCTCTTGGATTACTACCTTTTCCCACCTAATATTCAGGAAGAAAGTTCACGTGTTCCTTCCCAAGATATTTGAATCAGGTTCTTGACATCCTTGCTGAGGTGCAAATGCATTCTGCAATAGCCCTTAACAATGCCGCTGTGTTATCCCATGCCCAACAAGGGGTCACTTTGTTAAACGCTGTAGAAGGGGATGCCTGATGGTGGGTATGAGGCCTTCTGCATTCTTCCTCACAAGCGGGGGATCCCACCTCACTGATTGCCATCACATCTACTGCTTTAAAACCCTCTGTGTTGCGCTCAGACCATTTATTCCAATTGCTTTCTACTATGGCTGAAGCCCCCATCTTGGAATCTTTGGTCTCTACCTTCCATGAACAGGCTCCCGCACTGGAAACTCTAATGATATGATTCAGTAAATCTTTATATCAGGGTTGGATTTGGTTTCTGCTCATCACGAGGTTTGGTCCACCTCAAAAGGAATAGTGGATCAAATATGCAATGCTGCGACTACCATTAACGCCACCCCTCACATACTTCCCACTATCAAGGGGGAAATTTTATGATAGGACTACCCAACAATGATGTGGATGCAGTTTTTATCATTGAACCAGTGTTTTTCCTGGCCTCAGAGCCTGTCACTACTCCTGCGTCAGAATTGGGTTATCCTGGTACACCTATAAATAAATCAGTAAAATACCAGATGGAGGAAACTGGTTCCCAAGCCCTTGTTCTTACTAACTTTACTCCAGAAAAGGCCCCTGACCTTCCCCATGATTTGCCTGCCATTTCTTCAGTTGCAACAGAAACGCCCAAATCTACTAATAACAAAACTTCGCTTATTTCTTATTACCTATGAAGATTAATATTGGATCTCACCATGTCTCTTTTTGAGGGTTTGGTGGTAACCGGAGCTGCAGGTAATTTCATGAGCGTTGAGTTAGCTCAACAATTGGAACTGGACATGTATGTAGGTTCATCAGTGATGGTGTCTTCTTCAGCCTCCCAGACATCATATAAAGTACATCGGCCAGTACCTTTTTTGGTACACCAGTTTATCTTCTGCGATTGGTTTTCTGCTATGCCAAACTAGATGTTTCCAGTGATATTGGGGGTTGGATGGTGGCGCTGACAACATGTTAGAGTCCACCTGGAGTCAAACATGTTGTTGTTCATTAATGATTAACTGGAGGGTGAATTTCCCTTAGTCAACACTCTTAATAAAACTCAAGGTTGTAGTTCAAATACTTCCCTCAATTCTCCTGCAGGTCTTCCTTCCGATTTTCCTGAATATTTAATGTGCTATCAAAGTATCTTTGATTCTGAAAAGGCAGATAGTCTGCCTCCTCATACTAAATTTGACTTGGGATTTAGAACAATGGTGCAGTTGGTGAATATCAACTGTCCGTTGTATCCTCACACAGTGGAGGAGAAGGTTGCGCTTAATACCTGGTTAAATGATATGCTTAAAAAAGGGTGGTTGTTTAAGGAGACATCACCAGTCGCATCTCCCATCATCTTCGCCAAAAAGGCCAATGGTTCCCTCTGTCCCTTCATGGATTATGGATACCTAAACAAAATTACAATGAGCACTACCTACCCTTTGCCCCTAGAGAAAACTATCAGCCAAGCGATCACTAAATCTAGTGTGTTCTCCAAGCTTGATCTCATTAATGCCTTCAACCAAATATGGGTAATGGAAGGGAAAGAATGTCTAACTGCAATCTGAATGAAGTGAGACATTTTCCAATTCTGCGTAATGCCCTTTGGGCTAAAGAATGCGCCCGCTATGTTTCAACAAATGATTGACGGTGTACTGGGTGATCTCCAGTTCACTTGCGCAGTCACATATATTGATGACATTCTGGTTCACTCCCCAACTCCCAAACAAAATGCTAAAGACTTGGAGGCGGTGTAGTTGCTTTGCACAAGGCAGGCTTGTTTGTCAAGCCTTCCAAATGTGAGTTCTATAAGGAGGAAGTTACCTTTCTTGGAAACCTAGTACTTAAGTATGGCTACACGATTTCTCCCAATAAGTTGGATGCTATCCGTGAATGGTCAACTCTGACAATATAGAAATAATTATGGAGTTTCTTGGGAACAATTATGTTCCTAAAGAAATCTTCCCCGGCCCTTTCCCAGTTAGCTGCCCCGCTTCACCCCCTCATAGGCAAGAATGTGCCGTTTTTTGGATGCCTGAATGCCAGCAGGCGTTTGAGTCAACCAAAGAGGTGTTTGTATCCCCGCCCATCCTGAAACACATGGATCATGCCAAGCCATATATCATTGCGTGTGATGCCTCCTCAGTGGCAGTGGGGGCGGTTCTGCTCCAAGAGCACAATGGCTTGGAACATCCAGCTGCCTACTTTTCCCAAAAATTTACTTCTATGGAGCAATCCTGGGCCATCTATGATAAAGAGTTGGCAGCTGTAGCATGGGCATTGACTCATTGGAGGTATCTGTTACAGGGTGCTCAGCATGAGTTAACTGTGCGCATTAATTACCAAGCTCTCTTGTATTTCCATAAACCCCAGAAACTGGTGCATTGGCAAGCTCGTACCTATCAGGACTTGTGCAGTTTCAATTTCAAATACAAATTTGTAAAAAGTGCACTTAACGTGCTTCCCAATTTTCTCAGCTGCAACCTGGCCCACTGTCCCTCAGACCCAGATGAAGTGGACCTCATTACCATGATCCCCGCTGCTCAAATTTTGTTGATTGTTCTCCCGCTGTCTCTTCCATCGCCCTTGCTCCTGAGACCCCACTAGTTGCTCAGGTATTAGCCACCCAAATGACCTTCCCCAAATGTGTAGAGTTATTCAAGTAATTGTTTCTGCAAAATCATAAACACTACCTGTATTCCTTGGAGGAGGGCCTCATTTATTTTAGGTCGCAAATTTGGGTACCCCCTCTCTTCAGTGCTGAGGTATTTTGCGTGCATCACAACCCTCCCATGATCGGCCATCTGGGCAATAGAAATGCATTGACTTGATCAAGCGGACCTAAAATTGGGCAGGCTTAACTAAGGAAGTTCCAGCCTGGATTGCCAATTGTGTTACTTGTGCTCAGGCTAAGTCAGATCGCTCTGGTAGAAATGGGCTTCTACACCCCTTACAACAGGTGGAGGGTCCATGGACATCAGTGTCTGTGGCTTTTATTCTCAAAATCCCCTGCTCTAACAAGTTTTCAGCGGTGATGGTGGTGGTTGATTGTTTCACCAAGTTTTCCCTTTTTATCCTCTGTGCTTCCACAATTACGTCAGAGGAAACCGCTTGTATCTTTGTGCGCCATGTGTTTTCAATGTTTGGTCTCCCGCAGGAGATCATCAGTGACCGTGGTTCACAGTTCATAGCATGGTTCTGGAGTGTACTTTTATCTAGTTTAAAAATTTCCCCTGTCACTCCACAGTGTATCATCCTCAGTCCAATGAACAAACTAAGTGAGTTAATCAAGTCCTAGAAGAGTAACTGCGTTGCTATGCTGCAGCTGCACAGGAAACCTGGGCTAACAATTTCCCCCTCGCTTAATTCACTTACAACAACAGGATTCACACTTCCACGGGGTTTTCTCCTTACAAAGTGATGCTAAGATATAATCCCTCTTTTTTTGGTCAGACCCTGCTTGCGGCCCAAGGTCCAAGCTGCTGCAGATCATACCAAACATATTGGGCTTACTCAATCCTTAGTGCGGGAGCACCTCACTAAAGCTATCAAAGACTACAAGTGATTCACAGATCATAAGCAACTCCCAGGTCATGACATAATGGTGGGCTCCTATGTTATGCTCAGTATGCGTCATTTGAGAATGCAGGTACCCTCCTGTAAGTTTTCAAATAAGCGTTTGGGCCCCCATTTGGTGGAGGAAGACTTGGACAATGATGCATTCTGGTGAAAACTACCAGCCCATTAGAAACAGCACTCCATCTTTCACGTTTCACAGTTGTCACCATTTAAGGGTACTGTTCCCGCGGATCCTGAGCCAATTGTAATTTAAAATGTGGAGGAGGCTGAAGTGGAAAATATTCTAGCATCCCATAAGTCCCATCAGTCCGTTCAGTATCTCATGGCCTGGAAAGGTTATCCAGCCTACAAGGACAGTTGGTTTAAAGCCCGCGATTGTGCTAACTGCATGGAACTAGTTGAGGCGTTCCATGAATCCCACCTCAACGCTACCCACTCCCCTCAAAAAGTTATAACTGTAATGGTGATCAAATTTCCCAAAGAGCACAAAATGTGGCCCTCATGCAGTCTCCAGGTGGTGGTGCCCTTCTTTTGGAAGAAAGAAAGGGTAATGTAAGTCCCTGGGAACATCCCTGTGTGTAGATTGGGCATTTTTCCTGTTTCTGAGTAAAAAGGTTCCAAAGAGGGTGGATGTATCCCTCATTACCCAGGGCAACCTCACCCACGTGGTGGATGAGTGCTGGGTAACAGCTCTCTCTCTCTTCAGATTCCTCCCTCAGTGCCCACACTAACCTCAGCTGAACTTGTCCGCCAGATTAGGGAAATCAGTGCCAAAATCACCAAATCGAAGTCAACAGGTCTGAAACCAGTTAAAACAAGCCTGACAATCAGAATACACATAGTCAAAAAGGTATAAAGATTGAATTATCAGATGGAATCACCAATGGTCTCAATTTGGCCATCAGTGCAATCGTCAAAACTAATCCCCTCTAGAAATTATCAGGGATGATCCCTGACATGCAGGTAGTAGCATCAGAAACCATCAATGATAGTTTAAAGCTCCCGTAAGGCAAATTGGGAGTTGCTGCTGGAACAACTCTTTTGACTGAACGAATGGCCCAGTGAATGGGCATGGGCGGGTTGGGCATCCTGAACCCGTTACAAGAAATTGGGACTATCCCTACATGGGGTGGCCCTGGGGAATTTCTGTTGCTCATCAGACCAGACGCCATTGCGCCAACTGCCAGAAATGCAGTCAAGCCTTGGTTCAGGCATTTGAGGTCAAACTGACAGTGACTCAGCCTGCTGTCAATTTCTTCAATGTCAGTTTCTATTAAGCTTATCTGCCCCCACCCCAGAAAAAATTCTCCAGTTAGGTCAAACTTGAGGGACCTGATCCCTGCTTTTTCCTGAATCAATCGACCACTATTTAATCAGTTGCATCACACTGAGAAAATTGGTTTTCAATTTTCTTCACTTTCCCTTAAAATAAACTCTGCCATTAAAAACTATCAATTTTCTACTTTATTGATATCCTTCTGGCTTATTCCTGATAGCATTGCTCTGGTGGTCTGTTGGTCCTTATACCAGATGGGCTTTACCAGTATTGATTATTACTATGGCTCCCACCATCGTCAACAGAATTCAATGGGCCAGATACTTTTGGAAATTCAACCCCTTTATCTGACTATACGCCATCAATATACTGAGATCTTGTGGCCTTACATCCACCATTTCCAAGAAAGGATCCACCCCCTTGTCTCCTCAGTTGTATTGAACCCACCCACAGGTGACCTTGAAGAAATGATCCCAGTAGTACCATCCCCTGCAGCAAGACCCCCAGTGTCTGGGTTTTTCACTATTTGGTTCGTTCTTGGGTTATTCTTCACAATTGCCCTACACCAACAATTTATCATTTCCCAATTTGCAGCTCCATAAAACTTCATACGTGCAACAATGCCTCTGGAATTCTGGCTTGCTTCTTGGGTGCTCACGCATTCTGACTGGCAGGCCGGTCTAAACTTCTTCTGACATTTTTATGACAAGATGGGAGGGGTTAATGTTACCTGAGATCTTTAATACATGATCAGCTGGCGCTAATACTTGCACTCCAGTATCAATTATAGCTTGAGCTTTTAGGAGGAATTGTAATTGTGTTAATATATTATAAAAAATTCCTTAAAAGGCATAAATGGATAAAGCTAGAAGAAAAGTCTTAGGTTCCAATATATATGATATCTAAGATGAGTGATGGAATTAAAATATTCCAATTGACAAACACGTCATTTAAGTTTGCCTTTATCAATTGAGACATCCTTTAGAATTAAAGGTACTCAGTATCCAATTAAAGAAAGATAATTGTCCCTTATGACTAATTATTGTATCAAAATTAATACATTTGGTTCCCAAAAGCAGATCATAACAATTATTGTCCAACATTAAACTTTTCTCTCTCATTGCAAACACTTTTGCAACAAATTCAATTCAAGTCTAGGTAAAGTTTGATAATCTCATCAAGGAGATTAGTTGGTGCCCAATGTCAGGGAGCGGTTAGGTGAGTAAAGTTAAGGGCACAGGTGTAGGTCCCACACCAGCCAAATTCTGTAAACACTCCAGTGAGACCAGAGAAATAGATATAAATGATAGTAAAAAACCAAAAGTTACCATTTCCCCAGAAATTTTGGCCTGACAAGCACGCTTCAACCAGTTCATCTTTATGCCACACTCCCAACCACTATCATCAGTGGAATGCAGGGTGAATGTTTTCCTTGATATTCAGCAAACAGCACTTTGGGAGATGTTTTGTGGAGATGTACACACACATTTCCTGAATGCGGTGTACGTCACACCTCACTCCATGCCATGCAGTTGTTTGGATCTTGGATTCAAAAATAAAGAAGCGGCGGATGAAGCTGCAAAGGTACGAGTAGTAGTGGACCTCCTGGATGGTCAATGGGTAGTCAAAACGAAGCGCACCTGCTGGACTAAATCAAACCAAATTTTCATAACTTTTGACCTCCTACCTACTACAATCAAGCGCACTGTGCTGGAGCACCACCTGAAGGCTGGGCTCGCCATATATGGAGAAATACAATCCTTTGAAATGCAGCACTTTACGCTCATGCCAAACCTGTGCACTGGCAAAGTGATTGCTGTTCTCACCCCATCCATGGGAATAGCAAATGATTTGACTTAAATACAACATACCGCTTATATCAAAATCAATGGGCAAAACTCCCACCCATTCAGGGTCACTGTGGATAATGCGCCTCCTATATGCACTTTCTGTCATGCTTTTGGCCAGAAGGCCCATACCTGCCCCTCCAAGGAGGGCATTAATCAAGCTGAAATTATCCCAGATGCAATGTGCAGTGCAGAAGCCCACTATGAACTGGAACTAGACACTGATGCAGCCTTCCTGTGGGGAGCGCAAGGCTGCTACATTCTAGTAAAACCTGTGTCCCCACAGGAGCATAAGAAGGCCAAGCAGGCCCACAAGGCAGCGGCCAAGGAGGTGGCCAAGTCTGCATCTGCAATCCTGCCAGCCCAGCTCCAGGAGGACATTGAGACATTTGCGGTGGAAGCAGCTCACAAATCCCTCCACCAATCAGATTGGGACGCCCAAGCCAATTAAGCCACCCAAGCTGAAAACCCGATGGGTGAGTCAGTTTCACCTGGCAAATGCACCCAAGAATCGATTGGGACTGAGTCACTCACCAATATTCCTGCTAAAATTCCACCTCCAAGCAATGGTTCACTGCAACTGCACACACGCCAAAAACTCGTCCTACAGTGGGGAAATGCAGAAAGCAAAAGCCAACGCAAACCCCACTGCTAAAGCTTCCCACTCCAAACCATACTTTATAGCACAGAATACCCGCACTGCCAAGCAGCAATGTGAGGAAAAAGAGAAGGCTGAAGAGCTCAGGTGCCCTTCCCCTTGCACCTAAGGTGCAATGAGAGGAGCCTTTACTTTAGGGACGTTGAACATCGCTGGACTCAAAGCCTTGCTGTCCCAGGCTAGTAAACTGAGTTTTTTACTAATTTACCCGTGGATATCCTGGACATTCAGAAAACCCACTGTCCATGCAGTGCTGAGAAATCATGGACATCCATGCTCCTCCCTTACCTTTTCTTTTGGTCTACGCACTGTGGGGTGCTAGTTTGAGTGAACTGTCATTTTAAATTTATTTATTAAAATTGTACCTAAACGGCTGCATCCTTGTAGGCACCTTTTCATGGGACGCCAAAGTGCACGCTGTTGTTAACATTTACGCCCCAAACTGTGAACAAGATCATCAGGAATTCTTCTTGGACAGCATTCCTGTCTGCTACCCCCCAACCCATTTGTTGTTGGAGACATGAACTGCTGGATGAATCCATCCACAGACCGCTGGCCCTCATTGCCTACACCCCCACAGGGGCATGTTGAACTTTGCATTCTCAAAGCCACCCTAGGGTTGTTTGATACTTTGCTGCATCATTCTCTGCTACTCACTAACATGTCACGCCCCCACATACGCAATGGCCAGCTAAGGTTCATGACCTGAATTGACCTTATTCTCACGCTGTTGAAATTTCAAACCCAAATTTCCCACTTCACCACAACAAAAAGTGATTTCTCCCACCATAGGATGGTATTGGTTTCCTTCCATTTGTCCAATCCAGTGGCCCATGCGCCAAAGTGGTGCAAACTCCACCCTGATGAGATAGCGTCGCCAAGATTTTCTTCATGGGTGGAATCTGTGGCCTCAGCTCTGGAGTTTGTCACACTGTTATGTGCAGACCCAATTTCTACCTGGTCAACCTTCAAGGTGAACACAATCTGCCAGGCTCGCCACCTCTCCTCCCGTCACTCATGGGCTGCCTTGGCAGTCATTTTGCGCACTTTGGCAGAGTTGGACCACCTGGGGTCCAACGCCTCCACTGCAGGCTACAGCCCAGCTTGGGGTCACAAGTGGGCAGAAGTGTTCGCCCACCTCAATGCACTGGTAAGACAACACAAGAATTGTGTTGTGTTCAATATAAAGCAAAGAACATTACAGCAGGCGATACATGCTCCGCTTACTTTTTTGTAAATCTTTTGCACTGCGCCAGAGTTTGGCCTGCACACAGGTGCAAAGGCCAGACCACTCCATCATGGATACGCTTGCCAAAGTGGCAATTGAAATACAAAATTATTACTCTGAATTATATTGATTCAATTTAGTTCTGCTGGCTGAAATGGAAACTTTTTCTCAAAAGCACACACATCCGCACCATTTCCTGATTCCTGGAGTTGATGAATTTGATTACTTGGGATGAACTCTGGTCCACCATTTGTGGTGAACTGTGTAGGAAATGCCCAGGTCCAGATACCATCCCTTATGAGTTTTATAAGAAGTATTTCAAAGATTTTTCCTCCTTGCTGCTTGCCTCTCTGAACCAATGCCTTCTGGAAACGTGCCTCCTACCTGGAGAGCAAGAGGCCTTCACGATTATGTTGTACAAGAAAGTGTATAAGCTGGACTTGGCCAACTGGCACCCCATTTCTCTCACTAACACAGACACAAAACTTTTACTAAAATCATGGCTAACCGTCTAGGGGTTGTTGCCTCTGCTCTCATTTCCCCTGAACAATTTGGTTTCATCCCAAAAAGGTCGATTTGGGACAATATAAGCACTGTAGCCAACGTCTGCCAATCCATGTCTACTGGATAACTTGTGTTTTTAGACCAGCAGAATGCCTATGATAGAGTCAACCTTGAATACCTCAGAGCCTGCCTCCACAAGTTCCGCCTCCCTCTTTGCTTCATTAATTGGGTGATGTTGCTAATGGAATTCACCACAATGGCTGTGTGTAGCCCTGGCTTCCTCACTATTTATTCCGCCCTCAAAGGGGTCTACGCCAAGGGGACCCTCTTAGCCCACTCTTGTATAACTTCAGCCTTGACCCACTTCTTTGAAATGTCTATGCCCACATTACTGGGGTCCATGTGCAAGGCCAAGCCCTGTCAAGATGTTAGCGTTAGCTGATGATTGTGTGGTTGGTGTGTCTAACAATCATGATGCACGCGCACTTGAGGCTACTATTCAAATTACTCCTGGGTAAGTAATGCTGCACTTAACGCCTCCAAAACCAAAATTGTTCTCCTTGGTCAGTATCAAGCCTGCTGGTCCCCAGCGCCTGTTTCCTACCCGCCTCATCAACCAGCGCACAGGATTGCTTGCCCTGCTCATCCCACTCCGCCCCGCTCATACTCCCCCTTTGTGCCACGCCCCACCGTTGGCCCTGTCCGCCATTTGGGGGTGTGGCTGGAGGCAGGAGGGTACGCCTCAACATTGATGGAAAACCATATCCTGGACAGCGTTACAAAACGCATAGCTTCCCTCAAAGCCCATCACACCTCCTTTACAGGCAGAGTAGTAAGCCAACTCTATGATCCTCTCTAAAGTTTGGTTTGGGGCCCACTCCATCGCTTTTTCCCTTTGCTTCTTCAAGTAATTATACGCCCTTCTACAAGGGTGGCTTTGGTTAGGCTGCCCACCGCCGGTGCGCCTGGATGTCATGTTTGGCCCTTGCCATAGTGGTGGTATGGGCCTGCTCAACTTTGAGGCCCATGCTGCCAAAATCCTTGGCACCTGGATCGCTGCTGTCACTAACCCTATGATCTCAGCCCAGCACTAGTCCTGAGCGGCCCGCTCCAACTTCTCCCGCGCTCTGGGCCTCAGTAATCCTACCCACCCCCGCTCTCTGTTAAAGTACCTTGCCTCACATCCTTCTGCTGTGGGCCCACATGGGACATCACATCACTTCAAAAGGATTCTCCTCTTCCATGTGGAGCGCTGAGTGGAGAATTCACATCTGTGGACACACTGTTCAGAGGGGGCGTCCCTCTCCTTGGTTCACCCAGGAAGTACAAGGACTTCCCATTCTGAACGGAGTAATACCCATGAGACCCTACCATGGCCAGGGTGGACTACCTGGACATGGTGGACATCCCCCTACCCCCTAGATACCCAGAAAGCCATTTGGAAGTACACCCACCACCCTCTTCTATAGCCGCATATTTGTTCCCATGTGTGGCACTGCTTGAGATGGGTATACCATACTGCCAAACGCTCTAACGCTTTGCACTCATCTTTCATCGTGTGTGGCCAGTATGGAACGCTGTTCCACCACCTGAAGAAGTGTCCTACCTCTAAAGTGATATGGCGCAAAGTTCAACGTCTTTTTTTGCCAGGATTAGGCAAAGCCCTTCAGCCTGTATAAGGACATGTTTGCTTTATCCATGGCTTTCCCTCTTCCACCTCTCCTCTGTGCCTTGGTAGTTGCAATTGCTATGTGGACTATCCACACGATTGTCCTAGATGCTACCACAGTTCTACTCCCACCCTCCGGATTGTTATACGCTGGTTAAGTCGCACCTTGTGGACCATTTTCAAGCATGGATGTTTGGGTACCTCCCACCCTGTCGCTGCTAGATGGTCTCATCATGGTTCCCAATTTGGTTCATCATTTCAGACCCCTTCCTACATACGTGCTCAATAGTGTCACAAGCCCCTGCACACATAATCCCCCTTCCTTCTCTTGGCGTTCCCGCTGGCAACAGGAGATAGCGTCTGCTTCTCTGGGGTGCCCTCCTATCACTGAAGTTTGTTTAGTTGTTTAGAATCTTATTGGAAGTGTCCATCCCCTGGTTGGCCTTCCCCAAATAACATTAAAATTAGAATTAAAGCATTGTCCAACCCTACTTCAGGGGCCAAAATAACCAATTTTCTGAAGCGCATTGGAAGAGAAAAATAAGCCCCTATGGATTTAGTATATGAGGACCAGCAGTTCCATAATCTTGAGAGTGACTTAAATCTGGTGCAACTTTAATTTTTCCATGGGCTGGGATGAGATCACATTTATGGGAGATCCTATATTGATGATGGCTAAAACTTTTACTTTATGTACCATGACCTCCACTCAGGTCATATCAGTACTAAAATGTGGGATTGGAAATACCAAAGGACTAATTAAAAAAGTGAATTAGAAGGTGATATAGAAACATAAGAAGAAATAGTATCTTTGTTGACTAAATCATCAGGGTACCAAGTTCACCTGGAGCAAAGATCAAATAACAATTATTAGAGGTATTAGAAGTTTGAAATTGAGGCACAGGAGGTATGTCAGCACAGGGATCTCCTTGCCCTATGTTGACTCCTCTTTTTTGACTCATCAGCTTGCTTCTTCCAACATTGTTGTTCCATATGACCAACTAGTCCGCAGTAACCACAAGAATCCTTCTTAGGTTTAAGTTTGGGTTTAGGAGGCACCGCATGGACCTAGGAGTGAGGATTATGAGCAGAGGATGGATGTACTACCCATTAGGGATCTCCATTAACGCCTCTTTTAAATTTTTAAATTTATTGTGAGATAGGCCGACCTTGGGATGGACACTTCCAAATTTGACCCAAAAGAGACAAAACTTAGTAACAGGGAAGGCACCCCAGAGAAGCGATGCTATCTCTTGTTGCCAGCTGGAACGCCACTTATGGGGAGGGGAGGGAACGTGTGAAGGGGCCGTAGCCACAATTGAACACGTGTGGAGGAAAGGGTCTGATTTGATAAACCAAATTTGGAACCAGGAGGAGACCAGCTGCTGGCGACGCGGTGGGAGGTATCCAAACATTCACACCTAAAAGTGGTCCACCAAACGAGACCTGAATCTGTGGACAGCTTCTGGGAGGGCGGGGGTAGAGCCTGCGATGGCATCCAAGACAATCGTGTGGATAGTCCACATGGCGATTGCAACCACCAAGGCACAGAGGGAGGGTGGAAGAGGGAAAGCCATGGATAAAGCAAACATATCTCTTGACAGACTAAAGGGATGTGTTTGATCCTGGCTCAGCAGACGTTGAACTTTGCGCCATATCACTTTAGAGGTAGGACACTTCTCTTCAGGTGGTGGAACAGAGTTCCATACTGGCCACACACGACGCAGGATAGTGTAAAGCGTTAGAGCGCTCAGCTGTATGGTACACCCGCCTCAGGCAGCGCCACACATGGGAACGGATTTGAGGCTGCAACAGAGGATGGTGTGCGTATTTCCAGATAGTTTTTTGGGTCTCAATGGAGTAAGGGATGTCCATCATGTCCAGGTAGTCCACCCTGGATAGGACATGGGGCCGTGTGGGGATCACGCCATCTTGGATGGGTAGCCCATGTACCTCTTGTGTGAACTGAGGAGAGGGGCGGCCTCTCCGGGCTGTGTGTCTGCTAATACAAATTCTCCACTCAGTGCTCCACATAGAGAGGAGGATTCGTTTGTTGTGGGTTTTAGTCCCGTGAGGACCTGTGGCTGATGGGTGTGAAGCCAGGTATTTCATCAGGGAGTGCGGGTTCAATGGATTGTTGAGGCCCAAAGCGCGGGAGAAGTTGGAGCAGGCCGCGTGGGACCAGTGTTGGGAGGGGAGCGTAGGGGCAGTGACGGCCACAATCCAGGTGCCCAGAATCTTGGCAGCATGGGCTTTGAAGTCAAGCAGGCCCATGCCACCATGATGATGAGGGCCAAACATGACCTCTAGCCATACTGGTGGTGGGCGGCCTGACCAAAGCCATCCTTGAAGCAGGGCATACAAAGATTTGAAAAAGCTTGGGGAGAAGAGGATGGCGTGGGCTCCAAACAGACTTTGGAGAGGAGCATAGAGTTGGCTAAAACAACCCTGCCAGTAAGGGAAGTAGGGTGGGCTCTGAGGGAGGCGATGCGCTTTATCAAGTTGTTTAGAATATGACTCTCCATTACTGCTGTTGCATATCCGCCTGCCTCCACCCACACGTCCAGATGGCAGACCGGCCCTATGGTAGGGCGTGGCACAAAGGGGAGCACCAGTGGGGCGGTGTGGGGTGAGCTGGGAGGGCGAGCACGTGTGAGAGCAGATGGGCTGGGCACTGGTTGCTGGGGCCCAGCAGGTTTGATACTGACCAAGGAGGATGATTTCAGTTTTGGAAGCGTTCAGTGCAGAATTACTTACCCAGGAATACTCCTGGATGAGAGCTTCAAGTGCGCGTGCATCTTTATTATTAGACACCCCAACCACACAGTCATCTGCAAACGCCATCATCTTGATTGGGGCTTGGCCTGGCACATGGACCCCAGTGAGTTGGGCATTCACATTTCGCAGTAGTGGGTCAAGGATGAAGTTGTATAAGAGTGAGCTGAGGGGGTCCCCTTGTTGCAAGCCCCTTTGAGGGCGGACTACTTCCATTAGGAAGCCAGGGCCACGTACTGCCATTGTTGCAGATTCCGTGGGCAGCATCACCCAGTTGATGAAGCGATGGGGTAAGCGGAATTGATGGAGGTAGGCCCTGAGGTATTCCCAGTTTACTTTATCATAGGCCTTCTGTTGGTCCAAGAATGCAAGTGCCCCAGAAGCCGTGGACTGGCATGCGTTAGCCACAGAGTGCACATTGTCCCAAATCGATCTTCTGGGTATGAAACCAATTGTTCTGGGGAGATGGTGGCAGATGCTACAATCCCTAAATGGTTAGCCATGATTTTTGTTAAAATTTTCTGTATCCGTGTTAGTTAAAGAAATGGGGCGCCAGTTGGCTAAGTCTAGCTTGTCCCCTTTCTTGAAGAGTGTGACGGTGAAGGCCTCTTGTCCTCCTGGTAGGAGGCGCGTTTCTAGAAGGCTCTGGTTAAGGGAGGCAAGCAGCAGTGGGGATATATATTTGAAGTACTTTTTATAGAATTCATATGGAATGCCATCTGGGCCTGGGCATTTCAAATTTGGTGCACCGCGGATGGCTGTCCAGAGTTCATTTGGAGTAATTAAATTCATTAATTTTGGGTATCAGGAAATGGTGCAGATGTGGGTTCAGTTGAGAAATTCTGCCACTTTGTCTGGCTAAATTGGATTGGATTGGTATAACTTGAAGTAATACTTTTGTGTTTTAATTGCCACTTCAGCTGGCATATCCACGATGGAATCATCCGATCTTTGCACCTGTGTGCAGGCCACACTCTGGCGTAATGCAAATCTTTTTTTAAAAAATATGTGTTGCACTTGTCGCCCTCTGTAATGTGTTTGGCCCTGTACTGAACACAAACCCAATGTTTGTGTTGCCTTTTGAGTGCGTTGAGGTGGGTGGCTGCCTCTTCCCACTTCTGGCCCCATGCAGGGCTGTATCCTGTGGCTAGGATGTTGGACTCCAGGTGTGCCAACTCTGCCAGAGCGTGTGAGATGATGGCTGATGTGGCTTGTGAGCGTCAGGAGGAGAGGTGGCAAGAGTGGCAGATGGTATTCTCTTTGAAGGCTGCCCATGTGGAAATGGGGTCCACGCAGAATGGTGTAACAAACTCTACTTCAAAGTTGCTGATTCCACCCAAATGGAAAATACTGGTGACGCAAGTTTGGGAGGGCGGAGTTTGCACCAATGTGGGGCCTTAGCCACTGTGACAGGTAAGTGGTAGGTTATCAAGACCAGCCAGTGGTCGGAGAATTTGATTTTTGTTGTTTTGAAGTGGGAAATGTGGGGTTGGAATTTCGCCAGCGTAAGGATAAGGTCTATGCGGGTCATGGACCTTGATTGGCCATTGTGGACGTGGGATCACATCATGTTTTGAGCAGCGGGGCTTGCCACAGCAGCACATCCATTAACCCAAGGGTGGCCTTTAGAATGCAAAGTTCTACATGACCCCGGGGGTGTGGGAGGAGGAAGGCTAACGGTCTGTTAGTGTGTTTAGCCAACAGTTCATATTGCTGACTACAAAAGGGTCTGGGGGTAACAGGAGGGATTTGACCAATGAGAAAAATTCCTGATGTTCTTGTGCACAGGTTGGGGCGTAGATGTTGACAATAGCGTGTGCCACGTCAGCCCATGAGAAAGTGACAATGAGGACTCAGCCATTGAGGAAGGATTCCAATGATAAAAATTTGAAAAATTGTTTTTCTGAACTAGCACCCCACAGTGCTCTGACCAAAAGGATAGAGATGGGAGGAGCATGGTTTTCCAAGCATCCTCAGAACCTTGTGGACAGTGGGACTCCTGGATGGCCAGGATATCCACGGGTAAATTTTTTTTGTAAAAAACTCAGTTTTCTAGCCCAGGATGGGGAGGCCTTGAGTCTGGCAATATTCAATGTCCCTAAAGTGAAGATTTCCCCCATTGCACCTTAGGTGCAAGGGGAAGGGGCACCCGGGCCCACTAGCCTCCTCTAGATCCCCACAGGCCTTCATGGCAGTGCGGGTGTTTTCAGCAATGCTATTGGTAGTTTTGTTGATTTTAGCAGAAAGGTTCACATTGGCTTTTGCCTTCGCTTTTTGTTTCCCCAACATCAAACAAATTTTTTGCAGTGCAGATGAGTTTGGTGCACCATCAAGCGGGTCAAAAAAAATTTTCAGGTAGGTTGGAGACCAAGTCAGTTTTGACTGGAGCTTGGTTGCAAAGATTGGGTGAAATCAAGTCACCCATTGGATCCTCAGATTGGGTGGCCCAATTGGCATGGGCTTCCCAATCTGATTGGTTGATGGATTTCTGAGTTGCTTCCGCCATGAAGGTTTTGATGTCCTCCTGGCATTGGGAGTGTGGGATAGCGGTGGTGACTTTAGCCGCTTCCTTGGCCGCGGCCCTGCGGGCCTGCTTGGCCTTCTTCCACTCTTGCAGGGAAATAGGTTTTACCAGTAGGTAGCAGCCTTGTGCTCCCCACGGGAAAGCCTCTTTGGTGCTTGCAGTTGGTTTGTAGTGCGCCTCTCCGCTGGCCATGGCCGCTGAGGGGTGCTCTTGGAATGTGATGCCCTCCTTGGTGGGGCATGCATGTGCCTTATGGCCAAATGCATCACAGTGGGTGCAGATGGGGGGCGCGCTGTCCACGGTTACCCGGAAAGGGTGGGTGGTATGCCCTTTGATATTGATATATGTGGAGTGCGGGATCTGGGTTAGGTCCTTCATGATTTCCCTTGGTTGGGGTCAGAACTGCAATGGCTTTGCTGGTGCACAGGTGTGGCATCAGCATAAAGCGTTGCATCTCAAAAGATTATATTTCGCCATAAATGGTGAAACCATCTTTCAGGTGTTGCTCCAAAAATGGCATGTATTACTGTAGTAGGCAAAAAGTCAAACGTGAGGAAAATTTGGTTAGATTTTGTCCATCTGGAGTGTTTGGTTTTGATGGCCCATTGCCCTTTGGGGAGGTTGATCACTACACACCGCAGCAGCTTCATCTGCTGCTTTCTTATTTTTAAACTGAGGTCCAGCCAACCATGTGACATGGAGTGAGGTGCAACGTACACTGCAGTCAGGAAAAAGTATGCACATCCTCACAAAATTTTTCCCATAGAGCTGTTTTTGGATGTCCAGAAACACACGGACTCCATATTCCACCAATGAGAGTGGTTGGGAGTGCGGCGTGTTGATTTACTGGTTGCATCACACTTGCCAAGCAAGGATTTCTGGGGAAATAGTGACCGCCAGTTTTTTTAATTTTTTTTTATTCCACCAGTTTCTCTGGGGCGTTTTCAAACATTTGAGGCCGCGGGCCTGCCACCTGCTCCTCTTACCTTACTTGCCCAATTGCTCCCTAACATGAGTGCAGACTAATCTCCTCTGTGAGATTATCAAACTAGACACAGACTTGATGAATAAGTTGCAAAAGTGATTGCAGCAAGAGAAAAGAGTTATTGACGCCTCTTTCATGTCGAGAATAGACTGAAATTACTTTTAAAAATTCAAATAAAGTAACAGTTGAGTATTAGAATCAAATGCACTTATTACAGCTGAAATGGCATCATATAAAGTAATAAAATAACAAATAGAGAGAGTCTGAGCATCATGATAAAATCTCTTGGAAAACTCTTGAATTGATTTTCCTTGCTTAACTTGGATGCTTATGAAGGCTTGCTTTTGATTAGACAGGATTTGTTCACTTCCAAATTTCTTAATAAGGGAAGTTTTCACCTGAACCCACATATGACAAACCTTAAGGTGAGGGACCATGATTTTTTGAGCAAATTGACTTAAACAAGAAGTAATATGCCGCACTTTTTTGTTAATCAGTCACTCCATCCAACGCTCTCTCATAAACAAATAAACAGGAGTGGATGCTACCTTCATCTGGATCATACTTATCTTTAAAGTTAGGTTTGCAAGAGACAGGCTCATTGCTTACTATGTGAACACCTGATACCAGGACCGGATCAGCCTCAGAAGGTTCAGACTATGGGATATGGACTTGAGTAGGAATTTGGTCAACTTGTTGATGAAAAAGTTAAGATCATCCTGTAAGTTATGAACCCATAGAGTAATGTGAGCATTAGAAGGGGATTGATTCAAGTTAGAGATTGCAGTGAGTATTTCTTCTTGCTTATTCTCAATTACTCCATACTTAGCAGTTAAGCGGTCAATGGTAGTGGTTAACATTGCAAACTGAGCTTCTTGGGCCTATTGATTAGCTTCACATAGACAATGAGCATTGTCAACACTATCCAATAAATTGATAAATGAACAATCTGGAATAGTCATTTGTCCTTTCAAAGATAAAAAACATCCTGAGCTATAGCTCAAATTTGGCTTTCTAAAGATTGCACTCTTGTTACCATTTGATTCTGAGCTTCAGAGTCAGGAAACAAAATCATAGGGCAGGGTGGGCCTGGGTATCCTGCAGGTCCTTGAGGACCTCACTTATCAGTATGCCCAGTGTCACAGAGGGATAACTAGGTGGCCCCGGAGGACCCATAGGACTGGTTCTACCTTTACAAATATTATCCACAACTCATATGAGTTGTTGAAGTAGCTCATCTAGTACAACAAAGCGTTCCTCATACCTGGTTCATAACTGTCCTAGTTGAATAGTAAACTCTTCTTCAAGAGTAAATATTAAATGATGGATAGGTTCAGATGCTTCAGTAACCTGTTGAGATACTTCCAGACTTAAATAACTTACAACACCATTTATAATTCTAGCAAATTTATTGTACAATTAATTAATTTTCTCTCTAATTGTTATGGTTTCTCGATTATCATAACCAAATAAAGAAACAGTTTCATAGAAAGAGGATAGCTGAGAATGAAACTGTTGATCCAGAGTCAACTGGCGTTAAATTTTAAGATTATGCAACCCCAAGATCTGAAGTAAATGATTAATGGTGGGATTCACATACTGCCTAAGATACTGCTCCATTCTGGCCAACCCAACTTCAGTATGTTGTAAGACATCTCAGTTTTATAATTTCATCATATCAAATGAAACCTTAGATACTCATTCTTAATTAGGACGCACTCCTTGATAAATAGCCCCTTTTATTGGATTTTAACTATTTCTGCTACATTATCATGCTGAAATTAATAATATTTTTGTTTAGGGCCTTAAATATTTAAATTCATAGATGCTTGAAATTTAAGGTTGCTAATATTAGCAGAAGGCGCCACCTGCCTGTTGGTATATACCCATTACAAGATGCTCATCAATTCATCTGAAGTGGGACTTTCTTCACTAGAAGTATTCATTACAGTTAAATTATGTTTTCACCTGGTAGCCTCAGAAGCAAACCTGGCAGAGAGCACCAGTATTGGAATTTTGTGAGAAATTTCAATATTAAGTGCTACAAAGGCTGCAAAATTATGAGTTTTGTGGCTCTAGTGAGAGATAGAATAAGGCACCAAAATTATTAGTTTCATTGCAATAAAGAATTCCAATTGAAATAATGATATTTGACTTTAGTTAACCAAAAGGAAACTATGTGAGACAACAGATGTGTTCTTTATTAGTTAGAATCTAGATATACTTATTTGAGAGAATTTAGTAGATTTCATAAGGATCTTTGTGCTTCAAATGAGGTAAGATATTTTCTGTTTTAGGAATTGAAATGGCTGATTATCCAATTTGATACAATTTTTGTTAGGTTTAATTAACCTTTGCCTCATGGGATCAATAATTTTGGATTTTTTAATCTTCTTGGAAGAATTAGCCTTTTCAGGGGGATGAGACTGATAACTTCAAAAAGTTGATCATTGGTCTAAAAGAGAATCAGATATATGTAACAGATTTTTTAGAATTTTATTAGACTAAGGTGCTGAACCTTAATCTTGGTTAGAATTGGTCATTGCAGTTGAATTTCCAATAATCCCAATATTGAGAGGGTTTACTTTTGTCCCCCTTGCAACATATAATAAAACCCCCATAAAAATTTAACTTTTTAATTTATTAAGTTTTTTATTTGAATATAAGTGGTAAGCAAAAAACCTCTGAAGAAATTATTCTGGCAGTAGAAAAACTTCTTCTCCTGCAGTAATATTGTTATAATTTAGGTGAGATCACACCAGTGAGCATCAAAATAAACCTAAAATCCAAAAAGGTTCATCCATGTATTAAAATTGATGCACAGTTCTGTGAGGTACTGGGAATTTTAATTATAAGTCTTGATGGCATCCCAATTCTGGGTTGATCTAGCCATCACACCTGAGGCTGACGTACATTGATAGGTATTGGTAGATTGGGAGCAGTCTAAGTTTGTTGATTTCTATAATAAGAGCATACTCTATCAAGATGAAAAATTTAACATTGCTCACTGGGAGCTCAGCACTGATGGGATTGATGGCCAGGTTAATTGCATTTAAAACAGCAAAGTTTGTTGAATTGTTATTACCCTTGAATCAGCATGCTCAACTGTTGGACTTGTTCTTAGAGGGTATGAATCTGCTGATTCATCTTGGTTGGTGGCACAATTTCCTCAGCTTAAAGATATACTTGGTACCTGAGTCATTTAATTTAAATTTGTTGACTTTAAAAAGTATGGCAGCTATAGGTTCTTGACATCAGCAGTGTGGGAATTCAGCTAATTATTGCTTACTGGTACTGGTCACTGCTGGATTCCACAACCAAATTATTTATGTTAAAGCTAAAAACACTAATAAAACAAAAGGCTGGTTTTATATGTTTTTTATTAGTGTGGGCACAGAAAAAGAAAAACAAACCCTCTCAATATCTTATTGTTCAGTATTTAAACTGGATTAAGGGTCAAAGGGAATTCAATGATAAGTTTGGAATATCTTAGTATGGTTTGAATTAGGAAATATATAAATTTGGCCTATTAAAGCTTGGAAAACTTACTGCATTTTGGCTGAACAATGGATGGGAGTTATTTTTAGGCAAGATGTACTGTGGGGTAACAATTTAATATATTTTAGCCAATCCCTATTAGAGAAAATTATTGTACCTTGGGGGACCCCTGCCACACCTATAAAAGGGGGTGGTCCCTACTTAGGTGTTAGTTCTAAACTAGACATAACCTGGGGAGAAACCTCTGATGGACTCCCCAGGTTTTCTGGTGTGGTTGGGGCTATTTGACTGCCCAACTTCATGCTATTTCACCATATAATATTTATAGAAGTGTTACCCCAATTTTCAGGGTTCCACTGAGAAATGATCAGGATTTTTAGCCAATAGATAGTCATTATTGCTTAAAATACTTTTATCACATTTGCAAACTTGTAAATATCTGACATTTTACCCTTTTGGCCTATTTTGACCCAAAACGTTCTTTTCTTGAAGCTGGAAGGGAAATTGTCTGACAAGCAGTTCACAATTCAGGCATATATCTGGCAGGCATAGATAGCCTGATTGGCACTGTCAGGTTGTGCCATTAGCACTGCATCAAAATAAGGGTTCTTGAGAGCATCAAAGAACCAGTTGAGAAGTTGCTGGTCTAATTCCTTGCAGTATCAATATAAAATTTGATTCTATAGTCACACCCTGTTCTCAAATTTGTTTAGAACTTGGTGATGCTGATAAAGCTTTGTATATAATAGCAGAATTTTTTGTGGAGTTGGGTTGTGTAGACTCAGAATTTCTCCTTTGCATAGGTTTTCCAATCCTTCCAAGATTTAAAAGTAAAGTTGGCACTGTGCCATTTGTGCACTGGGCCAGTGAGGAGACTGGTCACTTATTTGAATCTATGTTGCAAGCTCACACCATAGTTGTACCCCCAGGCATTATAGTTGTTAATCATTTGTTAATTAGACTATAGTCAAACTGCTCCAATTCTACTTAGCACAGGTTCTCATAAAATGAATGACAGTTACTTGGTCTGTGGGCTCACAGGTCCCAGGGTATCATTCTTGGCAAGATCATTTTGATTTGATGAGAATGGAATCTCAGTTTCATCACAAGGGGTGGTGTTGTCAACACTGGATATATCATGATAATTGGACATTGTGGAAGTTGGTCATCATCTGAGGCATTTGTGAAATATGCCCAAATATTGTAACAGAGACAGTTGGGATAAGAACCAAGAAATGAAGCTGTCAAAAGTTATATTTGAAATACTTAGTTCTAATTTAAGAAAATGATCAGGTTTTTATACATGATCATTTATGAAAATGGATGAAAAGAAAAGTGTTAAAGAGAACAAGAGAATTTCAAATAAAAAACAAATTATCTGGAAACCTGTGTACATGGATTAATCCAGAATGTTTTTGCCTTTATGACAAACCCAGTATTGCACTGGAAATATTGGTGAATCCCCATTTTGACTGGTCATGATTCCTAAACCATGAACTCTAAGTTTCTACATAAGTTGATTTGGTGAAGTTACAAATATTAAGAAATTTTGGTCATATACCAATGATCCTACACACTAAGTCGACACCACTTATAACTTGGGTTTAACCGCTTTATACCTCGATACGTGCTCTTATTATAATTTGTAAAACTTTTCCAATTTTGCTTTTTTAATTACTCTCAATTAAGACATACATTTTTACAGGAGTGAGACAGGAACTTATGATTTTAAGTCTCTTTTGAACTTTTTTTGAGAATATTTTCCTTTGAACATTTGTAGCGATTTTTAATATTATAACTTGATTAAACTTATACACCTTATTAGGGTAGTTGAGCCTTTTGCAGATATTCCCCCAGATATTTCGTCAGCTTTTTAGAATCTAAACATACTCTAATCTTTTACTTGATCCAGGTTTAAAAACAACTTTAAATTCCTTTACGCTGGCTTCAGATATAGGTTTCAGGCATCATTTATAACTATCTGTGATATAAAAATGAAAAGTCCGAGCTTTTACGACGTTCTTGAAGCGGAACGCTATTCTTCTTCGGATGAACAAGATTCCAACGAACATAATTTTGCGAATTTAACTGAGAATTGTTTGGTTGAAGCCTTTGAGAATTTGGTATTAACTACCTCTAAACCACACTCGAAACAAACCGGAGTCAATATAGAGCCTTTTCTGAAGAAAGAAAATGCTTTGCCTTTACGTAGGAAGAAGAAAAAGGGAAAATATGGTATAACAAAGAATAGACAGCGACAAAAGGATGGCATCCCCTCCATAAATGAATTAGAACATCATTTTTCTAGATTTAATGCCAATCATAACAAACCGCCGCACCTTCCCTGTTCATTCTGGCTCGTCTCGAATGATGCCGCAGCCCTTTTTAGGACTAAAGGCAAGCATGACAGTGTGACCTTCAAAGGAGACGCAGCCTTGCTCCAATTTGATAAAGCATCTAACTTGTTTAGATTCGGCCTCGAAGAAACAAATTCAGAACTTGTCATGTTTGAAGATTCTGGCTTTAAAAATAGATCTGTAGAAACATTTTGCTTATTCTGCAGAAATGAGCTTTGTTTAAAGCGACATTAATTAGGTAATTTAGTATTAGAATATATCTGGTTTCACTGCCTATTTTTTGATCCTAAGCACAATATTATAATTACCTTTATGTAAGCATTTACTGGTTGCTTTTTATTGTCATTTATAAAAAGCCTTTTTATTCTTATAATTAATTTAATATTCTTCTAAAATAGTCCTCAAAGAAAGCAAAGCAGGTATTTTACTTTAAAGTGTTGGAAGTATAAAAATAGTTTTATAATTTCTTTTGCCCTTTAAATGATAGTAAGGAACTCATAGTCCCCCACTTACGTCAAACAAATATACTATTTGAATTTGACTTAGTAACCAACATTTAGAGGTGTTAATCTAATAAGCAGCCTATGTCATAAATGGGATTATGAATAAGCCTAGTAGTACTAAAAATTCAGTTTAAATAAAAGAAGTTACTATATAATCTTTCTTTAAGTGCTGTCATCCAATTTGCAACCAATATCCTTTTATGGGAATTAATATCTTAGCCAAACTTACCCCGGTAAAAAACTTAACAATTATTATAAAATATGCTTTTGCCTTTAAATTCATTTGAATCAACCAGTAAATGCTTCGTGGGTAAGTTTGGCAAAGCTATTAATTCCCATTAAAGGATGTTGGTTGCAAATTGGATAACAGCACTTAAAGAAAGATTATATAGTAACTTCTTTTATTTAAACTGAATTTTAGTACTACTAGGCTTATTCATAATCCTATTTATGATATAGGCTGCTTATTAGATTAACACCTCTAAATGTTGGTTACTAACCCAAATTCAAATAGTATATTTGTTTGATGTGAGTGGGGGACTGTGTTCCTTACTATCATTTAAAGGGCAAAAGAAATTATAAAACCCTTTTCATACTTCCAACACTTTAAAGCAAAATACCTGCTTTGCTTTCTTTGAGGACCATTTTAGAAGAATATTAAATTAATTGTAAGAATAAAAAGGCTTTTTATAAATGATAATAAAAAGCCAGGCTCATCTACAGGATGAGCTCTATTTAATTTGGAAAAATATTGATTCAATTATGTTTTTTAAACCAACTTTGAAAAAGGAGAAGGTTATCAATTTGACCTGTATGTATATTTTTCTCTTTTTTCTGTTTGTTTGCACATAACTCTGAAAATACTGGACCAATTCGGATAATCATCTCCAAAAATAGAGGATGCTCCAACTTAGGTACCATTTTACCTTTGTAAGTATTGGACAAGTATCCGCCCATTAATTTAGTAAGTAAAAAAATGGGCTCAGAAGCAATAGGTACTTGTGGGACATACAACTCTGGATAAACTTAATTCTGGCATTAGTGAAGCGATAGCTTCAAATCACCTTTTTATCTATATATATATAAACATTTTTGGAAAAAAAGAGCCTCCTTTAAAAAAAGCTCTAAAAATTATGAAATAATCAAGAAATTAAGCCTACTTACTAAAACCCTTTTTGAAGTCAGTGCCATATTTTAAACTGAATTATAGAATTTTGCTCAGCAAATACAAATTATATCTTATGTCTGGATTGTGTCCAAGTGTAAACTATAAGCAACTTAGAATAAATAGTACTGAGTATATATAGATTATAAATAACTATTAGATCTGTTAAAATATGGTGCCAACTTCAAAAAAGGGTTTTATTGAGTAGGCTTAATTTCTCAATTATTTTATACTTTTTAGAGCTTTTTTAAAGGAAGTTCTTTTTTCCCAAAAAAACTTTACCCCCAGCTCTTTTTCCCTCAAAACATTAGTGCATTTTTAAAAGTGGCTCTTTTTCCTACTTTTATTAAATATTATTATCTCTATATATTGTTTTTGCCCCTAACTATTTCTCTATGAAATTAAACCTTATTGTATATCTATTATATTTAGTATCTTATAAAAAAATTATAATAATAATTCATTTTATTAAATTTAGTTGATTTTTTGGTCAAATTATACTTAATTTACTGATCACCATCTATAATACTTCATTTTAATCAAATTTAGATGATTTTATTGGTCAACATATGCTAAATTTACTGATCGCCATCTACAGTAATTCATTTTGATATGATATATGTCCTATGGCTGGGGGGGTAAGTTCAAAGTATGAGATCATAGCATGATGAGCTTAAATGATTATGGGTGTGGATAGTTTTTGCATAGATTGGCCAATAAAATCAACTAAAATTAAAAATGAATTATTGTAGATAGCAATCAGTAAGTTTAGCATAGATTGACTAATTAAATCAACCAATCAATATTATATATATTGACATGATATATGTCCTATGGCTGGGGGGTAAGTTCAAAGTATGAGATCATAGTGGGATGAGCTTAAATGATTATGGGTGTGGATAGTTTTTGCATAGGTTGGCCAATAAAATCAACTAAATCTAAAAATGAATTATTGTAGATGGCGATCAGTAAGTTTAGCCTAGCTTAACCAATTAAATCAACCAAGTAAATAAAATGAGGTATTATAGAAAGATATCTGAAAAGTTTACTTTATAATTAACTGATAAAATCAACTAAATAATAAAAATTAAATAAAAACTGCCAAACTTATATTTGTTACATTGAACTAATCAAGTTAATTGAACAATTATATATAAATTTCATAGAATATCTATTTCAAGTTTATCTGAGATTGGTAAATAGTCTAGGAATAGGTGTTGAAATAAACATGCATTTATAATAATTTATTTATAAGATGATTTCCTAAACCACCACAACTAAAATATACCTAATTTAATATAAATTAAATAAATTTGAATCTATCTACCAGCTACTTGCCTGCTGTCATACACAGTTTTAGTTAGGTTAATCAAACCATTACTAAAGTAATCTAATCATCTCAGGTATTATTCTTTCAAAAGTTAAATGACAAAACATAATGATAGTATCCTATCATAACTATAGATAAAATATTAAGATAGTATCCAACCTTCCATCTAGTACTAAAAAAAAAGATAGTATCCAACCTTCAGCCATAAGGCATATGTCATGCACTTAAGTTTTTTACCATAAGGTAAAACTTTAATCATTTTATTAGATTTGGTTGCTTTTATTAGTCAATCTATGTAAATTTATTGATCGCTATCTAAAATAATTCATTTTTATTAAATTTAGATGAGTTTATTGGTCAAATTATGCAAAAACGATAGCCATCTATAATGATTTAAGCTCGTCCCGCTATGAGCTCATACTGACTGAATTTTGAATATACCCCCCAGCCATAGGACATCAAATGTGCAACGAAGCTATCACTTCGATGCCGGAAAAAGTTTATCCAGTGTTGTATTAGTCCCACAAGTACCCATCGCTTCCGAGTCCATTTTGATATATTTACTAAATTAATGGGCAAATACTTGACCAATACTAACAAAAGTAAAATGGGACCTAAGTTGGAGCATCCTCTATTTTTGGAATGATCATCCAAATCGGTTCAGTATTTTCAGTTATACGCGAACAAACCTAGAAAAAAAAGAAAAAAACATACATACAGGTCGAATTGATAACTTCTTTTTCAAAGTCGGTTAAAAATGAATGTATGTCCCAAAGGCATTCCTATATCATTCATCCAATTGTGATGAAACTTTGGTGAGTTGTGTGCATGCCTGAAAAGGTTTATGAACTTTAAAAATATTATTTTAATAGTAAAATAAAAAGTCTTATATGTAACAAGTGAAAATCCTATATATACTTCGATGGTATTCGCTATATTGTTACAGCTGAGCAGTTTGATATTCAGCTGATTTGATATTTTAAATGGTTTTATTAAGTGGTTAGTGGTCATTCGGGTATTTATTAGCTCTATATCGTGCAAAAGTTGAATTTAAGGATTTACATAGGTACGAGTTACAAAAAGTTATTTTAAATATATAGGGAGATGTTTTGGTAGCAATTTGGTGTTATTCGATTAACTCGATAGGTTTATTTTGTTTGGCTGAGTGGTTGATGGCTTTTGGTCGAATCAATAGGACACAGTTTATTTTTGAGGGGTGATTAATTATTGGTTGATTTGATAAGTTCAGTTAAGTTTAGCTGAGTGGTTGATGATTTTTGGTTGATTCGATTGAGCAATAAAATTTGGCTGAGTGGTTATTGTTTATTTATAGTATTAAATCTAAGAAAAATTTGAATATCTGAAATTCTATAGTACTGTAGCGAAGCACGGGTAACTCCGCTATTTATTTATACAAATACCTTCTCTAGCATAATCGGCTCAGCTTTTGGTTCTAAACTTAAATTTTAAATTGTCGGTTGTTCAAATCCTAGTGCAATCACTTATTATTGGTGGTCAGTTGAGAGCTAGTTCAGCTAATTTAATTTCAAAATTGACGAAGTGATAGCTTTGAATCACTTAGTATTTTATTTTAAGCTTGATATCTCATTTACATCTTACTTTATAAACATCATCCACACAAAGGTTGTAGGTACTATTACTTAAATATAAACCTATCGAACTGAATAAACTAAGTATCAAATTAATTTTAGAAAAGACCAATATCATACGTTTGATTTATCAGTATAAGTTTAGGTTCAGAACTGAAATGGTTGCTATGTTCACCTGCTTCTATTGGTGTGTTTAATACTTTCAAAATTAGGATATCTATAAATTCTACACCAAAGCTTTAATTCTACTCTGATAGATATGGTTAATCAATTCAATTGGATATTGTTGAAAAATTTTGGAAAAAAGGACCTCCTTTAAAAAAGCTCTAAAAAGTATGAAATAATTGAGAAATTAAGCCTATTCAATAAAACCCTTTTTGAAGTCAGTGCCATATTTTAAACTGAATTATAGAATTTTGCTCAGCAAATACAAATTATATCTTATGTCTGGATTGTGTCCAAGTGTAAACTATAAGCAACTTAGAATAAATAGTACTGAGTATATAAATTATAAATAACTATTAGATCTGTTAAAATATGGTGCCAACTTCAAAAAAGGGTTTTATTGAGTAGGCTTAATTTCTCAATTATTTCATACTTTTTAGAGCTTTTTAAAGAAGGTTCTTTTTTCCAATTTTTTTTATAGTTTTAAGTCTTAATATAAATTTTATTTGAGGGGTCAACCTGAGGACAATACTGCATCAATGAAGGAGAATCAAATGAATGGAAAAGAAGGATAAAACCCAGAAAACCTCCATGCATGGCATATGATAGGCCAGGAACTCTATAGACTGCCTTGCTATTTGCTATCTCAGTTTGGGGCATTGGTGTGCAATGCCAACACAGTTATAATTGTCCCCTACCCAAAGTTCATCTACCAGGATCAAATTTGGGGATTTAAGACTTAGTATAAGTGTAGTTTTATCCTATGATATTTTTATATAAGCTCTTTGTTGAAAAAGATATGCTGACTAGTTAGTTGTACAGAAGCATAATAAAACTTCATTTTTAGTTTTCTGCAATGTAGCTGCACCTGCAGCCACCAATCAGCATCCTCATTGCCCCAATACCACACATGATTCCTCCAATCAAGCATCAGGTTGAACCCCAGTTTGATCCCATGCTTCCTCCAATGAATCAACCAAATCTTAACCATATGCCAATTCCCCAACTAAATTTAACCAAAACCCATAGGAGTTATTGGCTAAAATTGATAAATCAGGTAAGCTCATTGAAGAACCATCTCTGCAAATTGAGTAATTCATTAATGCAGAATGGGATGCCAAATACCCCCTTGACTATTGTAAAAATTTACTTACTTAGTTATTATTGGCAAAAAACCCTAGTAATCTTTTTACTGCACAGGTTCAGTTTCTTGTGCACTTCATCCGCATTGCATAGTATATTAGTTTAATCAGTTGATAATAGTATGATGACTATTATATGTAGTTGAGTATGAATTCTTATATTTCTGCCCAATGCTCAGCCAGTATTCTCAATTAAAATACTTGAGATGTCATAATCTAGAAATTTATTCCCTCACTCTGTTCAGCCTGATCTTCACTGAGATTCTCTGGTGACAGTCTTTTTGGTCCAAAACACAGTCAGCAGCAATCCCCAATTGTTTCTCCTTCTTCTCTAGATCCCCACTCAGATCTTTACTCTTTTCACTAAGAGTCTCCCAATTATCACACACAGTAATTCTATCCTTGAGAAGAATAGCACAATTGAAAGCTGATAGTAGCTTACTACTTAAACTATATACTGGATGAAAACTATATAACTTCTTTACTAAATGCTGTTCTCATAAATACTGTTTTACTATCTGTTTTTTATTAGAAGTGTATCTTAGGGAATTTATATTGGGGATTTAGTCATCTAACCCTCAGTTGACACCTCTTCAATGAAATGGCAGCCATTGCTGTTAAATCACTCATCCTTGTCTTGGCAGCAATGGTCTTCCCCATCCTGGCTAGGATTCCATCATTGGACATCCTCAAGACCTAAATGGAAAGAGTCAGAAAATGTATCCCTAACGTTTTACTTCTCAATCCAAGTGAACCAACCATATTTAACTAGCGACCTGCTTAGGTAATGGGACTTATTACCCATTAAGGCAGGTCATGCACCAACCAATCAATTTGCTAGTTGCAGGCAGCATCACTCACCTCACAACTTGCTATTCATTCCCAATAATTCAGTGATGAAACCTGACCAATCCCAATCAGTACACCTGATAGTTAATCACTATCAGATGCCCCTATTTTGTTGGCAACTCTGCCCAAAGAGATCTTAAGTATTCATCCAGATTGATCCCTAACAGATATAACCAGGCAAATAATTTAAAATCCCCCAAGTGTAGTTACTCCAAAACTCAGGCCAACTGATTTCCAAATTACTTCACCTTAGGAAATTATCCCCTAGTGATTCCTGGTAATCTCGCAGGCTGGGAATATGGGCAAAAATCCCAGCAACTATATACATCACAGCCAAATGCTGAATCATTTTACAGTGATCACCAGCTTGAAGTCAAAGAAGCTGCAAAACCAGATTGTCATTCCTTCATAAAGATGTCACCAAATCAGTGGTGATGCTCACAGAAGGAATTCCACCTCCTGTTATCCCTGAAAGTCTTACTTAAAAGAGTAAAATCACAGTGAAGCAGTTACACAAAAATGTTAATGATGCTATCCAGAACATTATAACTGTAGCACAGAATCTGAAAGCTAAAATTACCCAAACCAATATTGCCACATTCATTAAACTCCCAGACGCCCGCATTAAAGCTGAAAAAGCTTTAGCTGACTATATCAGTGTCAAATTCCTAGCTGGCAATTTTACATGAAATACCAAATATTAGTGATATTGAACCACATGCTGCCAATGCCCCAACACCCTTACTGTCAGCCTTGACACATACCCTACTCTGGGAAGAGTAAGCTGCTGCCAAAAATAAGCCCCCCAATACCCCCTCCCCTTCCACCATGGAGGGATAAGCAGTTTTCGCTGCCCACCTGGTTGGTTATTTTGTTTAAAGTATTTCACTCAATCTGCTCACTTGGGCGTTTTGTCTGAATCATTAGTTTCATTAGTTTTTAGTTTTAGTTTTGGTAATGTCTGTCCCCTGGTTGGCTTCCCTCAAATAAATACAAGTTTTCTGCAATGTCTCAATTACCAATATATCTACCTTAAAAGCATTAAAACAGTTCTAAGGATTAGACTTTATTTTGGTCATTAAGTCCTGCTGCCATTTTTTATTATGCTATGTCTATCCAATGAAAAATTAATCATAAAATTTTAAAATAATATGAAACTTTAAAAGTAACTATTTCAGTACCATTGCTGCTTTTAATATAAGGTTGTTCTCATTTAAACACATGTAAACTATAATTTTGCATATAAACTAGAGTAATTAATCAAATAATTAGCATCTGTCCCCCTCCAATTGCATTCACCCTTAGCTATGTCTGGTAGATTGATGTTTAACACTAGATATTGCTTGGGGTTGATTTTTTATAATGGCTTTTTTATAAGAAGGGTGCCCTGATACCCTTGGCTTGAATAAAATCATTTGTCTCATTACATTGTTTTATTTGAACCTGTCATATTACCATATAATGTTAAAATGAAAATTTATCAAACAGATGATCACCCTATGTTCTAGAATGATACTTAATTTGTTGCTTCCTTAGCCTTTAATATCTGACGACAATGAGCACATAGTTCAAAGTAGTTTGGTCAAAAGTTTAAATATTACTTTTTATTGGTTTGAAAAATTATAACATCTTTAGGTATGCTAAGTAAAAATTCAAGATTTTTGGCGATTTTGCTCCTTTCCCTTGTATATGCTTTAACAAAGCTGGTTACATGTGATAATGAAACTTCACAGAGTATTTTTTTCTTTTAAAAAAATTCAGAGTAGTGTTGAGAATTTAGTCCAATTTGATAATTTGATCACCTCTGATACCAGGGTTTGCCTGTTCTAAAGAATAGACCACCACTGCTGTAGAGGATCAACCTCAATCTTAATGAGCAAAGCATTACTACTTTGAAAAACTTGTAAGATGGCACAAAAAACTTAAAGAGCTATCAGTATAGATATTGTCTTAAAAGCCCCAGGTGATTTATCCAAAGTTTTAAAACCTGATTTTCCTTAAATACTGCTCCCTGAAAATAACTGGCTTACTGTTCTTTTCACAAAATGTTTAGTTACTCCTATTATATAGCAAATTTCAAGGACATTTGTCAATTTAAAAGAATTTTTTTCTTTAATTGTTATTTAGTTCATTTTAAAATAATAATCTTTAAGCCAGGGTCTTTAGTTAGCTTGAACTTTTTCTGGACTGTTATATTTCATCCCCACATTCTGAAAAAATTTCTGTTGCTCCCTGCCAGGTCTCATCAAGTCCCAGCAAACTTGACAACCAAAATGAGCATTAATGATTTTGTGTCAGATACTGCTTCCTTTCATGAAACTACCCACCTCAGTGAGTGGGCAGGTAACACACATGTAGGAGATCCTGTTGCATCATATTTTCTTCTATAACCCACATCAATGAAGGTAAAACTCCCCACCTCTTCTGCTGAGTAAAATAAATTACAAGCCTTGGAATTCTCATATTACCTCCAACTCCTCATAACTGGGGCCTTTATCTAAGGTAGAAGAGTGAATCAAAGATGGGCTCTCACTATATTAAACTCAATTTATGGGTCTAAGATCTAGTCCAACCCTTGATGGTGAACAGGCTGGAGCCAGTCAAACTGAGTGCTACTTGCACCAATTTGTCCATTCCACCTTATACAATCTGTTGTAAATGGATAAATTTAACCACCAGGAATTACTCTGCATTTCAAGCTATCAGAAACTTTGCACACTCAGCTCCTCCAGTTTTACAACTCTGTTTATCACTTTAGCAGTGATAAATGGAGTGCCATTCTGAAGAATTGCCAATTCATCAAAAATATGCAAATAATGTTAAACTATCTCATTGAAGAAGTAATGAGATTTGTTTGTTCTAAACTTTTTTTATCATTTTAACAAATTTGAAAATTGTCCTTCAAAAACAGATTGGGATTACTAACAAAGAAGTACAAGTACAAATTAAGACCTTAAGATCCTCCGTGGAAGTTCACCCCATTACATTAAGGACTTAGTTTATAATACACAAGATACCCAGAAAATTCTCATTTCTCTTGTCCACCAGAAAGCTGGGCAAGGCCAGGCCCCCAGAAGCCTTGGATTAACTGCGCCCATAAACCTTCTAGAACTCCTGGAGCACCTTGTTTCCATGGAATACCAAATCAACCTGGCCCCCTTGGGCCTCCCAGGCTTAGTTATAGTTCAGAGTTCCTGGAGCACAGGTTATTTTTGTTATTACAGCAAATACAACTACTCACTGTCCAACTACTATGTGTAGATAAAGGGTATAAACTTTCTTGTTATAGGATGTCACTATAAGCTGAAGTCTTCCTTAGCACCCACCATATATTACTTAAAACCTTGGCTTCACTACCCTCCCTGGAAAGGGGGTTTGAGCAGCAAATTCTTGCCATTCAACAGCACCAGAATGAGCTTTGGGACACAACTGCTAGTTTAAAAAATAAAGTAAAACATATGGCCCAGCTCTTTGTTACTAAAACGTCCGTTTGTGCCATACATGAATGAATCAGCCTGATTAATGATGATGTAAATGATTTGCATATCCAAATAGATACACTTCATCCCCAAGAATATTTCCAAGATACTGCATCCTCTCTATTTGAAGATGTAGCCCCAGTTTCTGATCATGGCATCTATCTATCAAACCCTCTGGAAAACTCATTTAAGCTCTCTTTTAAAGACAAATATGTCACTAGGAGGAAAGTGTTTTCTCCTTCTTGTACTGCTACTAGAGTGCAAAAGATGAGGTTAACAACTATTAATGGCTCAAATACTTAATTAATTGCTTAAGACAAGTTAGTAGGATATCATAGTACCCCATCTTGTGACCTGCCACACTTAGAATGATGCAAATGCTTCTCTACTTCAGGAATCTAGGAGTGATATAACTCTATCAAAATAAAAACAGATGTTCATGGGGATAAGCCTCAATTGGGGAAAATATATGAATGAGTTTTACCAAAGGTCTTATCTTGCTGCTAAACTTTAGTTTTGGGAAATCAACTCACCTGTGATGATGCCATTACCGCTGCCTTGTCAGCTTCTAAAACCATGCACAACATCCAGCTATACCTCAATGTGGCAAAGCCCAATCTTAAGTCACTCCTGCATAAAAAAGGCACTCATGAAAATTCCTCCAAATCTTTCTCAAGGCTGGCAGGCCTCCATATACTACCCCAAGCCTCAGCTCCAAGTATTAGTGATAACACCTCTTAAATCTCCTATCTTGGACTAATACTATATATCTTGCAAGCGCACCAACCACACTGTGGAAACCTGCTACTGATTCCTTAGAATAACTCAGAAAAAGAGTATTCAACTTAGGGAAAAAGACTCCCTCTGCTGATGAACCCCAAGTACTTCAAATTATAAGTTTATGCATAGTACCTACAACTGCTTCATATTAACACCCCCGCTGAAGTCAATGTACTTCCTTCAATTCAAGGCAATAAAGATTTTATTTTTTTATCCTTACATTCCAAATTACAAAAACAAATCCTTACTGTCAGCTTTGCAAGCAAAATCCAGGAGTTAAATGAATAATCATTTGACAAGTTGAAAAACCTGAGTCTAGATTTGACAAAAACCTAATCTAGCCTCACTGCAAGTAACTACTAACTGTCTTCTAGCCATTTGTTGCAAGTTGGTTTGACAAACCATTGGAGCAAATATATATTTTTAATTTATTTGATTATTAGACAAAGGTTTTATTTATAAGGCCTCAACGCAAAATGCCAATCTAAAAATTTTTATTACTTTGGATTACCTCACATCAATGCTCACATTTTATGTAGTTGTTAACTGATATTTTTAAACTACTATTGGTTGCCTTGCCTGGTCCACCCACTATGGATATATATAATTTGGATTGATTCCTTTCCACCCTTCCAGCACAATACCCTAAATCACATATTATCATCAAGTTACCTTAATTTTGCAAAATAAAACTTGACTCTCATTTTTATTAAATTCTCTCCCTTGACACAAGTGTAAATCTGGGGGGAGCACCCTCTTTGCTTGGACTGAGTGGCGTTCCTGTTCCCCACAAAAAAAGATCCAAGAAGGGGAGCTGTCCCTCTCATCTCACAGAGTGATCTAGCCCATGTAGTAGATGAACGATGGGTAAAAGCCCTCCCTATAATGATGCCGCCACCTGTCCCCGCATGTACTTCTGCTGAATTAATATGAAAAATTGAGGGAATTTGTGGCAAAATATTCGAAAGTTGGCACCTCCATGAGGTGAAAGGGCCTCATAAAGTCAATTGCAACAAACCCTTAAAATTAAGGCCTGAGAGCCCCAAAACCTTGGCAACAAAGCCCAATGGACGTGTACCTTATATGAAGACTGTGCCTAGTGTCAAATCCCCAGAAAATCTCACTGATGTCATTAGGCCATTGATAATGTTGTCGCTGGTTTGAAACCCTTCTCAAAGATATCAGGAACAAAGCTTGATGGGCGCATACCATATGTGAAGAATGAGCATCATGTCAAATGATTAGCAGAGCTTGCTGATGGCTTGGGCTAATGTTGAAAGTCACATACAGATTAGAACCCTCCCCTCAAATATCAAGATCCTTGTTTGATGGATCCCACTTAGCCAAACAGATGCCAAAGTGACTGGGTATGGGTGGGTTGGCCACCCTGTGTAATGGACTAGTTCTTTACAGTAGTGAACAAAAGTGTTGGGTAACACCAACCAAGTAATAGTCTAAAGCCCTGAAATCACCCCAGAGAAGGCTTTGAATGTCCGCATACTACTATGTTGGGGTTGAATTAATTCTTTTAGAAAAGTTAATAAGATACTCAACCCTAACAGAGCTCCCTTACTGCAAGAGAGAAATAGAAGAGATTCCACCAAGTGACTAAGTTCAGTCTCTTGTTTCAAAGAGATATGTATTATAGTGTATTTTGTCAAAATAAAATAATTAATTGAAGAATTATACTAAAAGATAGATTCTATTGAGCAAAAACCTCTACCATACACATAATTGAGAGATAAAATCTACTCAAATTCTTATTTATAATAGTTATAAATAATAACTTTTCTTTCTTGTTGCAAACACTTTTGTAACAAATCAATTCAAGTCTAGATAAAGTTTGATAATCTCATCAAGGAGATTAGTTGGCGCCCAATTTTGAGGAGCAGTTGGGAGAGTAAGGTCAAGGGCACAGGTGTTAGCCCCGCGCCATCCAAATTTTGCAAAAGCCTTGGAAATCCCGGAGGAATAGATAAACTTAATATAAACTGGCAGTTACCATTTCCCCAGAAATTTTAGCTTAAAAAACACATTGCAACCAGTTTATCAATACACTGCACTCCCAACCACTAGCATCGGTGGAACATGGGGTGCATGTTTTCCTGGATATTCATTAAATGGCGCTATGGGAGATGTTTTGTGGAGATGTACACACACATTTCCCAAAAGCGGTGTACATTGCACCCTGAGTCATGCCATGCAGTTGGCTGGATCTTGTCTTTGAGAATAAGGAAGTGGCAGATGAAGCTGCAATGGTGCACATAATAGTAGACCTCCCAGACGGTCAGCAGGTTGTCAAAAAAAGTTCACCTGTTGGACTAAATTGAACCAAATTTTTGTGACTTTCAACTTCCTGCCCACAACTGTTAAGCACACTATACTCGAGCACCACCTGAAGGCTGGGCTTGCCATATATGGCGAAATACAATACTTTGAAATGCAGAACTTTATGCTAATGCCAAACCTGTGTATAGGCAAAGTGATTGCAGTCCAAACCCTAGCCGTGGGGATAGCAAAGGATTTGACCCAAATCCCTCATACCACTTTTTTCAACATTGATGAGAAAGACACCCATCCATTCAGGGTGACCGTGGACAGTGCACCTCCCATCTGCGCATTATGTAGCACTTTTGGCCACAAGGCCCATACCTGACCCATCAAGGAGGGCGTTACTCATCAAGAAATTGTCTCAGATTCAATGGGAAGTGGAGAAGCCTACTATGAACTGACACTAGACATCAAGGCAACCTTCCTGTGGGGAGCGCAAGGCTGATACATCCTAGTAAAACCAGTGTCCCCACAAGAGCGGAAGAAGGCCAAGCAGGCCTGCAAGGCGGCGGCCAAGGAGGCGGCCAAGTCCTCTTCTGCAATCCCACCAGTCCAGCACCAGGAGGACATTGAGACTTTCATGGTGGAAGCAGCTCATGAATCCCTTGACCAATCAGATTGGGACGCCCAAGCTGATTGGGCCACCCAAGTTGAAAACCTGATGGGTGAGTCAGTTTCACCCGACCAGTTCACCTAAGCATCAATTGGGACTGAGTCAGTCACCAACAATCCTGCCAATATTCCACCTCCAAGTGATGGTGCACCACAAATGCACATGCTGCAAAAAACTCGTCCCACAGCAGGGAAAAGTGTAGGCAAAAGCCAATGAAAACCCCACTTCTAAAGCTAACCATTCTGACAATTACTCCATAGCATCGCATACCTGAGGCGCCAACAAGCGCCATGAAGTAAAAGAGAAGTCTGAAGGGCTCAGGTGCCCTTCCCCTTGCACCTAAGGTGCAATGGGGGAGCCTTTACTTTAGGGACGTTGAAAATTTCTGGACTCAAGGCCTCACCATCCCAGGCTAGGAAACTGAGTTTTTTACAAAATAATTTACCTGTGGACATCCTGGCCATTCAGGAAACCCACTGTCCATGTGGTACTGAGGAAACATGGAAAACTATTCTCCTCCCTTCCCTCTCCTTTTGGTCTGAGCACTGTGGGGTGCTAGTTTAAGTGAACAAAAATTTGAAATTTATTTCTTCAAATTAATTTCTGAATGGCTGTGTCCTTGTTGTCACCTTTTTGTGGGACAATGAAGTGCACGCTATCATCAACATTTATTCCCTGACCTTTGCATGTAAACGTCAGGAATTTTTCTCATCAATCAATTCCTTTCCGTTGCCCCCTGACCCATTAGTCATTAAAGATATGAACTGCTAGTTGAGCCCATCCACAGACCGCTGGCCCTCATCACCTACACCCCCACAGGGGCACGTTAAACTATGCATTCTCAAAGCCATCCTAGGGTTGGTTGATACTTTACCATGCCACGCTCCACTACTCAATAACATGTTGTGCCCCCACGTACATAACAGCCAGTTAAGGTCCATGTCCCACATCGACCTTATCCTCACACTGTTGAAATTTCAAACACAAATTTCCCAATTCACCATGACAAAAAATGATTTCTCTGACCACAGGATGTTATCAATTTCCTTCCATTTATACAACCCAGAAGCCCAGGCTCCAAAATGGTGCAAACTTCGCCCTGCCAAAATCGCGTCGCCAGGATTTTCCTCATGGGTGGAATCCATGACCTTGGCTCCAGAGTTTGTCACACCGTTTTGTACAGATCCAATTTCCACATGGTCTACCTTTAAGGCGAGCACAATTCGCCAGGCTCGCCACCTTTCTTCCCACCACTCATGGGACACCTCAGCAATCATTTCACGCACTCTGGCAGAGTTGGACCCCCTGAAGTACAACGTCCCTGCCTTGGGCTACAGCCCAGCCTGGGGTCGCAAGTGGGCAGAAGTGACCGCCCACCTTAACGCTGTGGTGAGATAACACAAGTATCAGGTTTTTGTTCAGTATAAGGCTAAACACATTACAGTGGGTGACACTTGCTCTGCTTACTTTTTTCGAAAATTCTTGGCACCATGCCAGAGCTTGGCCTGCACACAGGTGCAAAGGCAGACAACTCTGTAGCGGATATGCTGGATGAAGTGGTGGTCAAGATACAAAACTACTACTCTGAACTGTATCGATCCATTCTAATTCAGCCAGCTGAAATGGCAAATTTTCTTGATAGTGCACACATCTGCACCATTTCCTGATTCCCAGAGTTGATGAATTTGATTACTTGGGACGAACTCTGGTCCACCATTTGTGGTGAACTGTTTAGGAAATGCCCAGGTCCAGATGCCATCCCTTATGAGTTTTATAAGAAGTATTTCAATGTTTTGTCCTCCTTATTGCTTGCCTCTATTAACCAATGCCTTCTGGAAACGCGCCTCCTACTGGAGGGCAAGAGGCCTACACTATTACATTATACAAAAAGGGGATAAGCTGGACTTGGCAACTGGCGATTCATTTCTCTCACTAACACAGACACAAAACTTTTACTAAAATTATGGCTAACCGTCTAGGGGTTGCTGCCTCTGCTCTCATTTCCCCTAAACAATTTGGTTTCATCCCAAAAAGGTCGATTTGGGACAATATACACACTGTAGCCAACGTCTGTCAGCCCACAGCTTCTGGAGCACTTGTAGTTTTAGACCATCAGAAGGCCTATGATAGAGTCAACTGGTTTACCTCAGAGCCTGCCTCCACAAGTTCCGCCTACCCCCTCGCTTCATCAATTGGGTGATGTTGCTAATGGAATCCACCACAATGGCTGTGTGTGGCCCTGGCTTTCTCTCAGATGTAGTCCGCCTAAAAGGGGACTGCGCCAAGGGGACCCGCTTAGCCCACTCTTGTATAACTTCAGCCTTTACCCACTTCTTTGCAATGTGAATGCCTGCCTTACTGGGGTCCATGTGCAAGGCCAAACCCCTGTCAAGATGTTGGCATTTGCTGAAGGTTGTGTGGCTGGGGTGACTAACAATCGTGATGCATGCGCACTTGAAGCAACTATCCAGGTTTACTCCAGGGTAAGTAATGCTGCACTCAACGCCTCCAAACTGAGATCAATCTCCTTGGTCTTTATCAAGCCTTCTGGGCCCCAGCGCCCTGTTTCCTACCCGCCTCATCAGCTAGCGCACGAGTTAGCTTGCCCTGCCCACCCCACATCGCCCCGCTTGTGCTCCCCTTGTGCCAAGTCCCACAGTTGGCCCTGTCCGCCATTTGGGGGTGTGGCTGGAGGCAGGCGGGTACGCCTGATTGGTGATGGAAAACCATATACTAGACAATGTGACGAAATGCATAGCTTCCCTCAGAGCCTTTCAGACTTCCCTTACAGGCAGGGTAGTACTAGCCAACTCTATGCTCCTCTCTAAAGTTTGGTCTGGGGACCATGCCATAGCCTTAGACCAGAGTTTCTTCAAATCACTATACGCCCTTCTGCAAGGGTGGCTTTGGTTGGGCCGCCCACCGCCAGTGCGCCTGGATGTCATGTTTGGCCCTCACCATAGTGGGGGTATGTGCCTGCTCAACTTTGAGGCCCATGAAGCCAAGATCCTCGGATATGGATTGCTGCCGTTACTAAACCTACAATTTCAGCCCAACACTGGTCCTGCACGGCCCACTCCAACTTCTCCCGTGCCCTGGTGTCATGGAAATGGCAGAAGAAGTCTAGACCGGCCTTCCAGTAAGGATGCATAAGCACTTAAAAAGCAAGCCAGAATGCAAGAGGCATTGCTGACCAAATGTCTTGATATGAAGCTGGGCATTGGGAAATGACAAATTGTTGGTGTAACAAAACAGTAAGTATGATCCTGATGACGAACCACAATGAGCCCACTCCTGACCCAAGGGTCATGCTGTAGGGGGTGGGATCACAGAGATGGTCTCAATAAGTTCATTGGCATATGGGGTTATGTCAACTGTGGAAGCAAGGAGGCGGATTCTCTCTTGCAATTAAAGGACATAAGGCCACAAGGTTCCTGTGTACTGTTACCAGAAGTTCATGATAATAGGGTTATATAGCCAAAAGTACTGGACTCACTGAATCCAATTGATGACGGAGGGGGCCATAGTGACCACAAGTACTGTTAGAGCCCATCTGGTATACTGACCAACAGGCAACATGGAAACGCCATCAGGGATGTAGTCAGAAGGAGTAATACAATAGAAAAATTGGTTTGGTTTTTTTGCAAAAATTTTATTGAAGGGAAAGTAAGAAAATTGACAAACAATTTTCTTGGTGCCATGCAACTGATTAAATAGTGGTCAATTGGGGTAGTGACAAGCCAGGATTAAACCCTCAAATTCAACCTAACTGGCGAAGTATTTGGGAATGGGCGGGTTTGTTTCTTGAAAACTGACATCAAAAAATCTGGTGGCAGGCCAAGTCACTGTCAGTTCAACCTCAAATGTCTGAACTGAGGCTTAGCTACATTTCTGATGGTTGGTGTGACAGCGTTTGGCCCAATGAGTGACAGGAATCCCCCAAGGCCACCCCACATAGGGGCGGGTTCATTTGGTTAGAACAGGTTCAGAACGCCCAACCCGCCTGCGTTTGGTTGCTGGGCTGTTCATTTAGTTATTGCCAAAACATCAACCATAACGCCCAAATTGTTAACAGGGGACTTTGAACCCTTATCAATGGCATCTGATGCTATAGCCTGGCCATCGAGGATGATCCCTGATGACTTTGGTAGGAAGGTGATTTATTTGATCAACATTTTAATCAAATTGGAAATGTTAGCTGTTCTGGATGATACCTCAGTCTTCATGCCTTTCCGGCCATTTGAGATCTAAGCATCGGCCAGATTGCCACTTGAATTAGATCTGACTGATTTCAATTCAACAATTTCAGCACAGATTTTGATAATTCCCCGTGACAGTTCTGCCAAGGTGAGTGTGGGTGCTGGGGGTGGGATCTGAAGCAGAAGAGCTGTTACCCACCACTCGTCTACTATGTGAGCGAGATCACCCTGATTAACAAGAGGTACCACAATCCTCTTTGGTGTCTTCTTACTCGGGAATAAAAAAATGGCCTGATTAATGGCCAGAGGATGTTCCCTCGGGACTTACATTACCCTTTCCTTTTTCCAAAGGAAGGGCACCCCCACCAGGAAACTGCACCAGAGCCACATTATTGTGCGCCTTGGGTAATTTGATTACCATAATTGTCACAACTTTTTTTTGGGGGGGGCAGGGAGCCTCGGGGTAGGATATGTGGAATGCTTTGACCAGGTCCATACAATTCGCGCAATCACGCGCCTTGACCAAACTATTTTTGTAGGCTGGATACCCTTTCCAGGCCACCAGATATTGGATGGAACGTCACAACTTCCGGGATGCTAGGATAGCCTTTATCTCAGCCTCTTCCCCATTATTGACAATGATCAGTTCCAGTTCCGTGGGAATTGCACCCTTGAAGGGTGACATCTGGAAAACATGGAAAACATGGTGCTGCTTTCAATGCGCAGGGGGCTTCAGTTGGAACACTCCATTGCCTAATACCTCCTCCACCAAATGGGGACCTGAGCGTTTACTGGCGAATTTATGGAAAGGGGTCTGAATACTTAAGTGACGGGTATCAAGCATGACATAGGAACCCACCATAAAATCATGACCTGGAAGATGCTTATGATCTGCGAACTGCTTGCAGTCATTGATGGCTTTGGTGAGGTGTTCCCATACTAAAGCTTGGGTTGATTGGATATGGGCAGCGTGGTCTGCGGCAGCTTGAATTTCAGGCTGCAAGCATGGCCCAACCGAAAATGAAGGATTATAACCCAATGTTGCTTCATAAGGAGAAAACCTCATGGATGCGTAGGTCCCATTATTGTAAGAAAATTGAGCAAGAGGCAAGTCATTGGCCCAAGTATCCTGCGTGGATGCAGCATAGCAACGCAGGTACTGTCTGAGGACTTGATTGACCCTCTCAGTCTGTCTGTCAAATTGAGGATGATACACCGTGGAGCAACAGGGGGATTTTTAGGATTGATAGGAGTTCACTCCAAAACTGCGTGGTGAACTGTGAGCCCCAGTCACTAATGATCTCCTGGGGGAGACCAAACATCAAAAACACATGGCGTACAAAAAGATGGGCAGTTTCTTCTAAAGTAATCATGGAAGTACAAAGTATAAAATGGGAAAGTTTTGTGAAACAATCCACCACTACCATCACCACTGTGAACCCGTTAGAACAGGGGAGTTTGACAATAAAATCCATGGACACCGAGGTCCATGGGCCCTCCACCTGCTGTAAGGGATGCAAGAGGCTGTTTTTGCCAGAGTGATCTGACTTAGCCCTAGTGCACGTAACACAATTGGTGATCCAAGCTGGAACCTCTTTTGTCAGAAACGCCCAATTGAAGGTTCTCTTTATCAAATTGATACATTTCTTGTTACTGGGATGTCCAAACATGGGGGGATCATGATGTGCGTGAAATACCTCCGATTGGAAGGATGGGGGACCCAGATGTGAGACTGAAAGTAAATGAGTCCCTCTTCTAAGGAGTATAGGGAGTGTTTGTGACTCAGGTGAGCCAACTGCTTGACCAACTCCACGCCCTCCAGGCAGGCCATTTGACTGGCTAAGACCTGAGCCACTAGTGGGGCGTTGGGAGCCAAAGCAATGGAGGAAACAATGAGGGGAACGATTGACAGGATTTGATCAGCAGGTTTCATGGTAATGAGGTCCACCTCTTCTGGTTCTGAGGGACAGTGGGTGGGGCTGCGGCTTAAGAAATCAGGAAGTACATTGAGCGCACCTTTAATAAATTCATATTTAAAGTTAAACTGTACAGGTCCTGATAGGTTCAGGCCTTCCAATGCGCCAATTTTTGGGGTTTGCAAAAATACAAAAGGGCCTGGTGATCCGTGCAGACCGTTAATTCATGGTGGGCACCCTGCAACAGATACCACCAATGAGTTAATGCCCATGCAACAGCTGCCAATTACTTGTCATATATGGCCCAGGACTGCTCTGTGGCTGTGGACTTCCAGGAAAAGTAAGCAACCGGGTGTTCTAAACCATCATGCTCCTGAAGCAACACCACTCCCACTGCAACTGATGAGGCATCACATGCAACAATATATGTTTTGGTGAGATCAGCGTGCTTCAAAATGGGTGGAGACATGAACACCTCCCTGATTGATTCAAATGCCTGCTGGCATTTGGGCGTCCAATAAAACAGTACGTTTTTCCTAGTAAGGGGGTGGAGCAGTGTGGCCAGCTGGAAAAGTTCCGGGGAAAACCTTTTCAGGAAAATGATAGTTCCCAAAACTGCAAAGTAGTTTTTGCATAGTCAGAGTTGGCCATTATCAAATCACATCTAACTTGATGGGAGGGATTGCATAGCTGTCTTTGAGAACCAGGTTCCCAAGGAAAGTAACCTCCTCCTTATAAAACTCACACTTGGAAGGTTTGAGGAACAAACCTGCCTTATGCAAGGCGACCACCACCGCCTCCAAGTCAGTAGTGTATTGTTTGGGAGTTGGGGAGTGAACCAGGATATCATCAATGTATGCAACTGCACAGGTAAACCAGAGGTCACCCATCACAATGTCAATCATACGTTGAAACATAGTGGGAGCATTCTTCATCCCGAAGGGCATTACACAAAATTTGAAAATGCCACGCTTTGTCCAGATCGCTGTTAACCATTCCTGCCCTTCCAATACCCAGATTTGGTTGAAGGCGTTCACCAGATCCAACTTTGAGAACACATAGGATTTGGCGATTTCCTGGATGATTGTCTTCTCCAGAGGCAAAAAGTAGGGATCAGAAACTGTTATTTTATTCAAATGACCGTAATGCACGCAGGGATGGAGAGAACCATCCACTTTTTTGGCGAAGATGATGGGGGAGGTGATGGGGGAGGTCTCCTTAGACAACTAACCCTTTTCAACATATCATCCAACCAGGTATTGAGTGCAACTTCTTCCTCCGCTGTATGGGGATACAATGGGCAGTTGATGTTCACTAACTCCATGGTCGTTAAACCCACAATTGAACCTAGTGTGCTTAGGCAGGCGATCCACCTTTTCCATGTTGAAGATTCTTTGATAGCACATTAAGCTCTCAGGGAAATCGGCCAGGATGCCCGCAGAAGTGACTAGGGTAGTGATAGAGCTGGTCCCTTGTATCTTCTTGAGGGTGTCAATCAAAGGGAATTCTCCCTCTAGATGATCATTGGTAAATGACAATGTATTAGACTCCAAGTGAATCTTAACATGTTGTTGGCACCACCACCCCACTCCTAAGATCACTGGAAACACCAAGTTTGGCATGGCCAAAAAGTGATCGCAGAAGCAGAACTGGTGGATTGAAAAAGGTACTGGTCGGCAAACAACATATGAGGGCTGGGAAGCAGATGAAGCCACCATCACTGAGGGGCCTGCATCCATTTCCAGTTCTAATTGTTGTGCCAACTTGACACTCATGAAGTTCCCCACAGCTCCAGTATCCACCAGGGCTTCAAAGGAGAAATGATGCAAGCTGACACTGATCTTCATTGCACTAGGAAATAAGCGTAGTTTTGTTTATTGGAAGATTCAACCGAATCATTTGTGACTGAAGAAATAACTGGAATATTGGGGGTAAGGTTGGGGTCCTTTGCCAGAGCAAAAATTGGAAGTACGAGGGCGGGGGAAACAACTTCCTCCATCTGGGCTTGAACATATTCATAGTAAGTCTGCATCCACCAACTCAGACTCGGGAGTTATGGTAAAATCAGTAACAAGAACTACCACTAATTCAGAGATAGGCGCATCATCTGCGCCTACTTTGGGTAACCCAATCAAGAAATTTGCCTTCTGATAATGGGTAACATGGTGGAGTAAGGCGTTGATGGTGGTTGCGGTGGCACATATTTGATCCACTGATCCTTGGATGGTGGACCAGACCTCGTGATGAGTGGAACCCAAATCCAAGCTTGATCTAAAGACTGCCTGAAGCATATTGATAGATAGACCTGACGCGGGGGCCAGTTAATGAAAGGTAGAAATCAAAGAAACCAAGCTAGGGGCTTCATCCATGGCATAGATCAGTCTGAATAGGTGGTCCAATTGTGACACAGGGGGTTTCAGGGCAGCTGACATGACAGCCATCAGGGGGGTGGGATCGCCTGCTTGTGAGGAAGAGCGCAAAAGACCCCTCACCCAACGGCGAGCATTCCCATCCACAGCGTCCAACAACGCGAGCCCTTGTTGAGCATGGGATAACGTGGAAGCCTTATTAAGCGCAATTGTTGTACGCATTTGCACTTTGGCAAGCGCGTCAAGGACTTGGTTGGCGATCTCCTGGGAGGGTGCACTTGAACTTCCCTCCAGGCTAGTGGAAGGGGAAGAGGCGCAATCCGCGCAGCTTGTTTGGATTAAAGAAGATTTCCCAAGGTATAGTGGATACTTTTCCCAAAATCAGAAAGTGACCAAACAAACAACAAACAGCAAGCTACTGATTGCACATTCATTTGGTAAAGGGTAATCACTGCAACGCCCAGTTTGAAGAACAAGGCGGAAGTGGCTGGAAATAATGGTTGGTCAATTATGTTATGGAAATGGCAGAAGAAGTTTAGACCAGCCTGCCAGTTGGGATGCATAAGTACCCAAAAAGCAAGCCAGAATGCCAGAGGCATTACTGAATGAATGACTTGATATAGAGCTGGGCATTGGGAAACAAGGAATTGTTGGTGTAACACAACAGTAAGTATGATCCCAATGACAAACCACAATGAGTTCACACCTGACCCAGGGGGTTGTGCTGCAGGGGGTGGGATCACAGAGATGGTCTCAATAAGTTCATTGGCATATGGGGTTATGTCAACTGGGGAGGCAAGGAAGCGGATTTTCTCTTGCATTTGTGAGCATAAGGCCACAAAATTCCCATGTACTGTTGCCAGAAGTTTATGATAATAGGGTTATATAGCCAAAAATCAGACTCACTGAATCCAATTGATGACGGAGGGGGCCATAGTGACCATAAGTACTGGTAGAGCTTATCCGGTATACTGACTGACAGGCCACCAGGGAAACGCCATCAGGGATGCGGTCAGAGGGAGTAATACAATCAAAAATTGTTTTGGTTTTTTTTGCAAAATTTTAATTGAAGGGAAAGTGAAAATTGACCACCAATTTTCTCAGTGCTATGCAACTGATTAAATAGTGATCAATTGGGGTAGTGACAAGCTGGGATTGGGACCCTCAATTTTGACCTAACTGGCGAATTATTTGGGAATGGGCGGGTTTGTTTCTTGGGAACTGACATCAAAAAATTTGGTGGCGGGCCAAGTCACTGTCGGTTCAACCTCAAATGTCTGAACTGAGGCTTAGCTACGTTTATGATGTTTGGCGTGATGCCATTTGGCCTGACGAGCAATGGGAATCCCCCAAGGCCACCCCACATAGAAGCAGGTCCATTTGGTTGGGAACGGGTTAGGAACGCCCAACCTGCCCGCGCTCAGTCGCTGGGCTGTTTGTTTGGTCAGTGGCATTACATCAGCTGCAACACCCAAATTGTCAACAGGGGACTTCAAACCTCATCGATGGCGTCCAATGCTATAGCCTGGCCATTGAGGATGATCCCTGATGACTTTGGTAGGAAGGTGATTTGTTTGATCAACATTTTAATCGAATTGGAACCATCAGCTGTTCCAGCTGATACCTCAATCTTCATGCCTTTCCATCCATTTGAGATCTGAGCATCGGCTAGATTGCCACTCAAATTAGATCTGACTGATTTCAATTTGACAATCTTGGCACAGATTTTGCTAATTCCCCGTGACAGTTCTGCTTAGGTGAGTGTGGATGCTGGGGGTGGGATCCAAAGCGGAAGAGCTGTTACCCACCGCTTATCTACTACATGGGCAAGATTGATCTAAGTAATGAGAGGTACCGTCATACTCCTCAATGTCTTTTTACTCAGGAATGGGAAAATGGCCCAATCAACAGCCAGGGGACGTTCCCGGGACTTACACCTCAGCCTCAACAATCCATCTCACCCACACTCTCTGTTAAAGTACCTTGCCTAACACCCTTTGGTAGCAGGACCATATGGGACGTCGCACCACTTCAAAAGGATCCTCCTCTCCATGTGGAGCGCTGAGTGGAGGATTCATATTTGTGGACACACTGCCCAGAGGGGGCGTTCCTCTTCTCAGTTCACCCAGGAGTTACAAGGACTTCCCATTCTGAATGGAGTGATACCCATGCGGCCCCATACCTTGTCCAGGGTGGACTACCTGGACATGATGGGCATCCTCTACTCCCTGGATACCCAGAAAGCCATTTGGAAGTACGCCCATCACCCTCTTCTGCAGCCACATATTCATTCCCATGTGTGGCGCTGCTTGAGATGGGTATACCATACTGCTGAATGCTCTAACGCTTTGCACTCATCCTGTGTCATGTGTGGCCAGTATGGAACACTGTTTCACCTCCTGGAAAAGTGCCCTCCATCTAATGCAATATGACGTGAGGTGCAACATCTGCTTCACCAGAATCAGGCATAACCCTTCAGTCTGTCTAAGGACATGTTTGCTTTATCCATGGCCTCCCCTCTTCCACCCTCCCTCCATGCCTTGGTGGTCATAATCGCCATGTGGACTATCCACACAATTGTCTTGGATGCCATCTCAGGCTCCACCCCCACCCTCCAAGAAGCTGTACACCAGTTCCAGTCGCACTTAGTAGACCACTTTTAAGCATGGATGTTTGGGTACCTCCCACCACATCGCCGCCAGTTGGTTTCATACTGGTTCCAAGTTTGGTTCACCAAATCAGACCCCTTCCTACATACGTGCTCAATAGTGGCGCCTGCCCTACACACATGACCCTCCTCCCTATCTTGGAGTTCCCACTGGCAACAGGAGATAGCATTTGCTTCTCTGTGGTGCCCTCCTCTAGCTAGAGTTTTGTTTTCTTTGTGTTTTATTGGAAGTGTCCATCCCCTGGTTGGCCTTCCCTAAGTAAGATTTAAAATTTAAATAGTTATAAATAATGCTCCAAACTGGTTTAAGTCTGATACTTATTTATGCTGCAACTTTGAAAATAGATGATTCAATAAATATGTAGTAATTAGCTTATTATTCTTAAGGAATTTGTATATATTATAGTTGGTAAGCACGCCTAAATAATTTAAGTTTTAGTAGTTTGGTGCAAAAATTCCAAATTTAGTGCCTATTTTACAAGCTTGAACTTTAGGTTTCAAATTAAAGTAAATTTTGAAGAGGGAAATCAATCATTTTAACTAAAAGAATAACCTTTTGTGTCATGTTTAAATGACATGATAGTGGGTACCAACCCCAAGGACAAGGCTGGGTGACAGAAGGTCCAGAAGGTGAAGCTTCAGGCCCTCCCTGACCTCAGGCACACAGTAGACCAACTCTGGGTACAAGCCAAATATGCCCAGGTTGGTACTAGTGAGGTGCTTAACGCCCAGACTCTTGCATCAGCCCAGGCGTTAAAACGGATGAGATACTTAATTAATGCGGTCAGTTTGATTCAGTTGCTTAAGGATCAGGGTTTCAAAACCCATTCAAATATGAAATTACGCGTTCAGGCAGAGTACAACTTCAATCAATTACTCTAGTGAAGTCAGTTTTGGCATATTCTACTAATTGGGATGAAAGCGTTTGCCTATTGGTTAATTGGTGCTTAGGACCACTTCAGAAGACCCCGAATTACCCTAACTCTGTTTATATTTGATTTTTGTGACCAACATTTCTTGTTGGCCGAGATTCCAAAAAAAACTTTCCTGTTTTCCCGTTTTTACTGATTTTATCTCTAAAGATTCTGTGTGCGGACCTCTTTGCAGAGGTCTCACACTATGTTAACCAATGTATTTTAAACACAATTAAATTGTCAACTAGTGCACCATTGGGTCACCCAGGTTCCATTCAACCTGAGATGTTTACCCCTTATCCCTTTGTGCACCGCATCACTTTTGGTGGGTTGTTTTTTAAGGATCGCACTTCTCTTAATTAAGTTATTATTGTTTCAGCACCCTCTGCTGGGCTCTAGTAATGGACAAACTAATGGCTGGTTTCCTGGCGTCGGCCTCACGCACTGTGCACTATTACACTGGGAATAGGAGAGTTATAGACACTCTCCTAACATAAGTCAACCAACTGCTTGTTTTATGTGCACAAACTTTTTCCGTGTGGTACTTTTCCAAAGTGCAAATGGTGGGCGCCAGCTGTGGGCTTCAGCTGTGGTCAGCTGCACCACTATTTCCTCTTTTTCCCAAGGGTTGGAGCATCTCTGCAATATTTTGGCTGCCTCCAACTGGAAAGTACCCACCCTTTGTGCTCATTCCTGGTGGATACAGATGCTTTGATGTCCAAAAGTTGTAATTCCCTAACTTTCTGCCAAAATTGTCAATTTAAATCTTAGTAAATGGGATTTACTTTGACAGTGCATTCAGACAATTCCAGCAGAATTGATGCAAATGGCCCTAGGGGTTTTGGCCTTAAAAACGTCAGGAATTCCATTGCTATTATGGAAATAGGGTCATTCACATATAAAAATGCGTTTACAACGAAAACACTATGTATACCTCTGAACCATATTTGCTCTTTCATGTCTCAGATAAAGATCTTATTCCTGTGTACCAATCACCCCAGAAAATCCCCTTTTGACCTCTTCCATGATTTGCAGCACTCAGGAAGCTCAAAAGGAACTGCGTTTTAACATGAAAATGTTTATGCCCCTGCTGAAGATATGGTGGGATATGTGGCCTCAGTAGTAAGAGTGGTCAAGTATCCCTCTTCATTATTTGATTCAAAATCATACCAGGGTGACATGTTAATGCCAGATGAAGAGTTTGGTGGTAATTTACTGGCGTTTTTGACTTTGATAAAGACCATTTCGGGTATTTTCTACTGAATGAGATCCTTTCTTCCACTATAAGTAAACTCAGCATTAAAATTCTGGTGGATACTGGTGCTACAGAAAACTTTATGGACCAGAGCCTAGCCGACTACCTTGGGCTGAGTTACTTGCCAGGTGGTATGGTTAGGGGAGGGGCGTCCCAAGGTATTTCCACTCTGAAGGTCGTTGGAACAGTGGACTATCAGGTTGGCAAATACCACTTATCTATTCACTTTCAAGCTATAAAAAACCTCTTATTCCCTATCATTTTAGGTATAGAATGGTGGCGGAAGTTTGACGTTAGAACCAATTTGAAAGAGAATTCCATATCCCTAACAATAAAGAAAGATCGCACATTAGTTGTTCCTTTGTCTGAGGCTGACTCTCAGGGCGACTTGCCCCACTGGCCCCAATTTCACACCCTTAGCCTTGCCTCTATGCTGAAGCCCACCATAATGGTTCCCCTACCTTCCTGTTTAGAGGGTTTAATATTCCTTTATTGCAGCTTCAGCTGACGCACTACCTGATTATTCCAAATATGACTGTGACTTCAAACCCACTGTGGATCTGATGCATAATTCTTCTCCCATTTACTCCTTGACCATTTGGGAGGTAGAGTCTTTAGATGTGTGGGTGAAGGAGCAGTTAGCCAAAGGCGCGATTTTTCAGCATACCTCCCCTGTATGCTCCCCAATTCTCTTTGTTGAGAAGGCTTGATGGTACTCTATGCACGTGCATAGACTATGGGAACCTCAACAATATCACTGTGCCAGATCTACATCCCATCCCTTTGGATTCTCAAATGCGCATTTTGTTGAGAAGGCTAAGGTCTTTCCAAGCTAGATTGTCTCAATGCGTTCAATCAAATTCGTATTGAAAAGGGACAAGAGTGGTTGATTGCATTCCATACCAGAAAAAAATTTTCAAGTTTTGAATCATGCCCTTTGGGCTTAAGAATGCCCCTGCTATCTTTCAATGCCGCATTGATGATGCGTTGGGGGACTTGTTAGGGGTATGCGCAGCTACCTACATGAATAATATCCTGGTGTTTTCCTCAGATCAAGAGTCCCACGTAGTACACCTTTGGCAAGTGTCAAAGAGGTTAAAGGCAGTCAGCCTTACGCTGAAGATAAGCAAGTGTGAGTTTTTCAAGTCTCAGGTCACTTTCTGGGCAACGTTATGTTTGACTAAGGTCACATGATAACTCCAGACAAGGAGAAGGCCATTTGTGAGTGGCCCACCCCCACCTCAGTCAAGGAATTGAGGAGCTTTTTTGGGGACATGTACGTTACTCAAGAAGTTCACGCCCAATTTTTCTGTGGTGGCAGCACCCATATATAAGGCCAGCAGTGCCAAGGTGCTTCAGTGGTCCCCCATTTTGGAGGATGCTTTCCAAGCAGTGAAGTGCACCCTGTTGTCCACGTCTGTCCTTCGCCATGTCGACCCTTCAAAAAAGTTCATTGTGTCTACTGATGCCTCCAAATTCGCCATAATGGCTGCCTTGTTACAAGTAGGCGAAGATGGGATAGATCATCCAGTGAGATATTTTTCTAGGAAAGTGTCTCTGCCTGAGTTGAATTACGCCGTTTATGACAAGGAGTTACTAGCAGTGTTGGAGGCGTTGACTTATTGATGTCACCACTTGCATGGCTCTACCCAACTGTTCCGCATATGTACAGATCACCATGCCTTACTGTACTACCACGCCCCTCATTTCCTAACCCCATGGCAGACCTGGTGGCATGAGAACCTTGCCCAATTTGCCTTTTCTTATGAATTCACCAAGGGCAAGGATAATGGTTTGGCAGATGCTTTGAGCCGCAACCCTGCTTTAGCTCCAGATCCCAAGGAGGTAGAAGTTCATAACACACAGTTGATTATTCCGCCAAATAAAATTGTGTCCCAACTTCCCTCTTACCCGGCCAATGGCCAGTGCATGCACCTCTGGAAAATGCGGAGGAATATGGTATGTTCAGAAAGGTAGTCCTTTCTTGATGAAACCCCTACCCTTCGCCATTTTGCTCCTCTACCCAATACAACCCCCTTCCAAAGTGACCACCAGCTCGCCTTAGCTGCGGTGGCCTCTCCTCATTGCCCAAAACTACGCACCGCGGTGGCCCAGTCAGTGGCTCAGCTCCAGCATGGCCTGCCCACCATCTTCTTCCCCCTGACTTCCCTAAATCTCCCTGCAGTGACATCTCAAAATTATTTAATGATGCTGAAATTGCTGTTATGAATGTCGCAACACTTGCTTCATTCAACCCCTCAGCCAAAATCACCCGCCACAGTATCTCCCTTTTCACCCAACTTCCTGAAGCCCGCAAAGAAGCTGAAGTTCTCCTCGCAGCTTTTGTTGAGACACTTTCCCGTCATTATCTTGATGCAGAAGTGGAAAACTCCTACTACGCTGACCTCAGCCCCCACTATGCAGATGCCCCAACGCCCTGGCTCTCTGCTCTGATCTGGTACTGCAACCAACACCCCTTGATTGAGGCGGGTCTTTCTGAAAACCAACCCCCCGACCCCTCCTCACCCTCTGCCATGGTGGGTTAAGCAGTTTCTGCTTCCCACCTGGTTAGTAGTTTGTTTTGCCATTTTGAGTGTTGTGATTGGTACTGTCCGTCCCCTGGTCAGCGTACCTCGAATAAATCGAATAAATCGAATAGAAAGGTAGTCCTTTCTCAGCCGCTATCAGCTGAATATACTATGATACTTGCTAAGAGCGTTATGAATAAAGAGGACCTATCCAGGGGTTATCATGTAAAATATGAGATGGTGTGGTTTCAGGGGCGCCTATGGGTTCCTGCTGGACCACTGAGCCTGGAAATCATCCAGGACCATCATGATGGACTCACCGTTGGTCATCCTGGTAAAGCAAAGACCTTGGAGTTAATATGACTCACCTACAATTGGAAGGGCTTGCCTGCTCAGGCAGGGCGTATTGTAAAGATTGCCTGATCTGCAATCAGATGAAACCCAATAGACAACCTTTAGCAGGATTGTTGGTACCAGTCCAAAAGGCTGAAGGGGCCTGGACTTCCCTATCAGTGGATTTCATTGTGGAGTTACCTGCCTCTGATGGTTATGATGCCACCATGGTGGTGGTAGACCATTTTATGAAGTTCGCCCACTTTATTCCTTGCAGAATGACAATCACCGCGGATGAGATAGCTAGGCTCTTCATCACTCATGTGTTTGCGCTCCAGGGGTTCCCCAAGAAATTATCAGTGACCAGTGACCCCAGTTTACCTCCGTCTTTTGGGAAGAGTTGTGTAAGACTCTTCAGATTCGCCCCTGCCGTTCAACTGTCTATCACCCCAATCAGATGGGCAGACTGAAAGAGTGAACCAGTGATTAGAACAGTTTCTGTGGTGTTACACCGCCGCAGATCATTCAGATTGGGTTTCTCACCTTCTAATGGCCCAATTTAGTTACAACACCTTGTATACTTCAATCAGTTGTTCCCCTTTTTGCCAACCATGGCTTTAACCCTGCCTTTAACATGGAGCCCAGCTGTGATTCTAAGGTTGAAGCAGTGGTGGAATTTGCCAAGACTATAAGAAGGTCCACCAGGGGGCTTCCGCAAGTTTGGAGGCGGCAATGCAAGTGTATAAGGAGAATGCTGATGGTAAGCACTGAGTGGGTCCAGCATATAAGGAAGGGGATCTTGTAGTGCTTGATGCTTGTAACGTCCCTATCAAGCAGCCATGCAAGAAGCTGAGACCAAAGAGGATTGGCCCTTACCGCGTTGTTAGAAAGGTGGGCCATGCTTCATACCAGCTAGATCTTCCCTCTTCCTTTTGGATCTTCTCTGCCTTCTAAGAGAGAAAATTGATGTTGTTTGAGAGCTCCCCACCAGAGACTCCTGAGGCCTATCTCATGGATGGGGCGCCATAGTGGGAAGTGGAAGAGATAGTTGCCTCCCGCCGTGTTAAGAGAAGACTTGAGTACCTGGTATCTTGGAAGGGTTTTGACGCTGCAGAGAACAGTTGGGTCCCAGCATGTGACTTTATGCATGTCTAAGAACTTATTGAAGCTTTCCATAAGCGTTTCCCCTAGGCCGCTGGAACTCAACCCAAACTAACTGTTGCCACCATGAAGTTGGCCCAAGCCCATAAGAACTTTTCCCTTGTGCAAGACCCTGGAGGAGGTTGAGCCCCGTCAGGAGGATAGGGTAATGTCAGGGTTAAATGACATGATATTGGGTACCAACCCCAAGAACAAGGCTGGGCGACAGGAGGCCCAGAAGGTGAAACTTCAGGCCATCCCTGACCTCTGGCACACAGTAGAACAACGCTGGGTACAAGCCAAATATGCTCAGGTTGGTACTAGTGAGGCGCCTAACGCCCAGCCCCTTGCGTCAGCCCAGGCGTCAAAACTAACGAGTACTTAATTAATGCAGTAAGTTCAATTTGGTTGCTTGAGGAACAGGTTTTCAAAACCCATTCCATTTTATAAAAATGCATTCAGGTAGAGTACAACTTCATTTGATTACTCAAGTGAAGATATTTTTGGCTTATTTTACAATTTGGGATGGAAGCATTTGCCTATTGGTGAATTGGTGCTTAGGACCACTTCAGCAGACTACAAATTACCCCAACTCTGTTTATATTTGATTTTAGTGACCAACATTTCTTGTTAGCCAAGATTCCAACAAAACTTTCCTGTTTTCCATTCTTACTAATTTTATCTCTAACAATCCTGTGCGTGGACCTCTTGGCAGAGGTCTCACGCTATGTTAACCAATCTATTTTAAATACAATTAGATTGTAACTAGTTCACTGTTGGTTGCCCAGTTTCCCTCTAACCTGGGACGTTTACCCTTATCCCTTTGTGCACCACATCACTTTTGGTGGGTTGTTTGTTTTAAGGTTCGCACTTCTCTTAATTAAATTATTATTGTTTCAGCACCCTCTGCTGGGCTCTAGTAACGGACAAACTAACGGCTGGTTCCCTGGCGTCAGTCTCATGCATGGTGCACTATGACGCTGGGAACAGGAGAGTTATAGAAAATCTCCTAACAGTTTGCTTTGAAAGTCCTCCATTTTATGAACTACTACAATGAGGGGTTCCTCTCAATTGTAACTGCTGATGTAGTATTGCATTAAGTTCAAATACAAGTTAATTAAATACATTCAATAAAAGAAGTTTAAATCCAGCTGATACCTCAAAAACATATAGTAACTTTATTTGTTACACGTGTGGCCAATCCTGTTTTTTCTTACCTTAAGAGTCTTATTACCTTTAAAACTCTCTTTCCGCTCAGTGTAAAATTCTGAGAAAAATCTTACAGAAAAAAGAAGCAAATTTTGATCACCCACCGTAATTTTGCTCCAATGTCCTCAGATTCTCTGCTGGCTGCCCCAGTGTGGGGCAGCGGTGAAACTCCTCCGCCATTTTCTGTCTGACAAGAAACGCGCTTGGACTGGCTCACCCAGTCATACCAAACCCCTTGGATGATTCACTCCTCCCAAGGATCTCAGCCCACCTTGCTCATACCCAAGTGGTGCCTCATTTCCCCCCTGATGCCCCCTGGAGCAACATGCATTTTGACCTTAGGGTCAATTATGGGAAGCCTTTCCTTTACCACAACTAGGCCATTATCAAAATGGCTCAGGCGGTGATATGTCCCACCAGTTTTGTAGATTTCCACCCCTAAAAGAAAATTTTGGCCTCAGCTTCACCTGCAAAGCCGACGCTGCCACTGCAGCAATTGTTCCCCTGGTTTTCCAGGTACCCCTCTCCCCACAATTTGACCCAGCTCTCAGTGGATACCACCTTGGTGGTTCAGTTCACTGGTTTGCCCACCCAACTTCACCCTCTGGTGCTTGACTGGGAGCTGATAAAAGGTTTATCAGCCTATGGCTCCAACCCCATATTACAATTTGTGGTCCCAAGTGGGGCCACGCACCTCGCTGAGCCTTGGGCATGTCAGAAAATTGACTATGGGCTCTGCTAGTTGGCTGGCTAACCATTATGAAGACTGGTCAGCCCTTGCCATTTTACCTTAGGCATTGGGGCCAGTAGCGCCAGCTAACCCCTTAGCATGTCACCCGCACCATTTCAGGGATCCCCTAGCCTAAACTCTAACCAACAAAAAAAATATAAACTTATAACAAAAGGTAGAATAGGCAAAGGGAGATATTTATTAAGAAGGAAGCGACAGGTATTTACGTTTTTACAAAAGGACTACTGCGCCAATAACTAACCTATCAGCTCTTCCGCTGGTTCTTCCAGCCAACCACTCTTCTTCTCTTTATTCTACTAAACTATTTTCTCCCTGGCGTGGACCCTCTTGCTCCATCCTTCCCAATGTCCGAATTAGTTTTGGCTCATCCTCAGCCTTAAGTTGCCAGTGAGCCATATAAATAATTAATCTAATAAAATGTCAAATTTGGATTCGACCTTCAAGTTGATAATAATGCACTGGAATCAACTTTGGTCACTCGCTTTAAATTGGAATATCTTGGCATCTCGCTGACATCTCTTCTTTACTTATCTCAGTCAACTGATTAGGAATTTCCTTATTCAGGTGATAATGATAATACTAAATGAGGCACTGGAAACAACCTTGGCCACCTCAAACTCATAATCGTTGGATCCACCAACATCAGATTATCAGGCAGCGATTTCATAGATGAATAATTAAATGTGATTACATCGTCTTAATTCTGGAAATCCCACAAAGCACCACAAATGGCAGTTGGCATCGAACACAGATTCTGCTGACTGATACCAGATGGATCATCCTCAGCTATTAGTTGCTGGTGATCCTTATCTTAATTTGAGGCCACCAATAGGCCCCACTCAAACCTACTTCCAAACTTGGCGGAATACTAATTTTGGCTCAACCCAAATTTGGGAGCAACTAACCAGCAATCATATTAAATTTTAAATTTATTGCGGGGAAGGCTGACCATGGGACGGACACTTCCGAATATGACTCAGACGAGACAAAACTTAGTACCAGGGGAGGCACCCCAGAGAAGCGATGCTATCTCTTGTTGCCAGCGGGAACGACACTTATGGGAAGGGGGAGGGAACGTGTGTAGGGGACGTAGCCACTATTGAGCACGTGTGGAGGAAGGGGTCTGATTTGATGAACCAGACTGGGAACCAGGAGGAGACCAGCTGTAAGCGACGCGGTGGGAGATATCCAAACATCCACGCTTGAAAGTGATCCACCAAATGAGACCAGAATCTGTGGACAGCTTCAGGGAGGGTGGGGTTGGATCCAGCGATGGCATCCAAGACAATCGTGTGGATAGTCCACATGGCGATTGCAACCACCAGAGCACGAAGGGAGGGTGGGGGGGGAGGCCATTGATGAAGCAAACATATCTCTTGACAGACTGAAGGGATGTGTTTGATCCTGGCCTAGCAGACGTTGGACTTCGCGCCATATTACTTTAGAGGTGGGGCACTTCTCCAGGAGGTGAAACAGCGTTCCATACTGGCCACACATGACACAGGATGAGTGTAAAGCATTAGAGCGCTCAGCTGTACGATACACCTGCCTCAGGCAGCGCCACACATGGGAGCGGACTTGAGGCTGCAACAGAGGATGGTGTGCATATTTCCAGATAGTCTTTTGGGTCTCAGTGGAATAAGGGATGTCCATCATGTCCAGGTAGTCCACCCTGGATAGGACTTGGGGTCGAATGGGAATCACGCCATCATGGATGGGTAGCCCCTGTACCTCTTGTGTGAACTGAGGAGAGGGGCGGCCTCTTCAGGTTGTATGTCCACTAATACAAATTCTCCACTCTGCGCTTCACATGGAGAGTAGGATTCGTTTGTAGTGGGTTTTGGTCCCGTGAGGACCTGTGGCTGATGTGTGTGATGCGAGGTATTTCATCAGGGAGTGGGGGTTTGATGGATTGTTGAGGCCCAAGGCTCGGGGAGAAGTTGGAGCGGGCCGCGCGGGACCAGTGTTGGGATGGGAGTGTAGGAGCAGTGACGGCCGCAATCCAGGTGCCTAGATCTTGGCGGCATGGGCTTTGAAGTCAAGTAGGCCCATGCCACCATGATGATGAGGGCCAAACATGACCTCTAGCCTTACTGGTGGAGGGCGGCCTGACTAAAGCCAACCTTGTAGCAAAGCATACAGGGATTTGAAGAAGCTTGGGGAGAAGGGGATGGCGTGGGCTCCAAACCAGACTTTGATAGGAGCATAGAGTTGGCAAGAACAACCCTGCCAGTGAGGGTAGTAGGGTGGGCTCTGAGAGAGGCGATTCGCTTCGTCACGTTGTCCAGTATATGGCCCTCCATTACTGCTGACGCGTATCCTCCTGCCTCCAACCACACGCCCAGATGGCGTACTGGTCCTATGGTAGGTCGCGGCACAAAGGGGAGCACCAGTGGAGCGGTGTGTTTGAGTTAGTAAGGCGTGGACTTGGGCGAGCAGCTGGGCTGGGTTGGGAACTACTTGCTGGGGCCCAGCAGTTCTGAAACCGACCAAGGAGGATGATTTCGGCTTTTGGAGGCGTTCAGTGCCGCGTTGCTTACCCGGGAATATTCCTGGATGAGAGCTTCAAGCGCGCGTGCATCTTTGTTAGGACACCCCCACCATGCAATCATCTGCAAATGCCATCATCTTGACTGGGGTTTGGCCTGGCACATGGACCCCAGTGAGTTGGGCATTCACATTTCGCAGTAGTGGGTCAAGGCTGAAGTTGTATAAGAGTGGGCTCAGGGGGTCCCCTTGTCGCAGGCCCCTTTGAGGATGGACTGCTTCCGTTAGGAAACCTGGGCCGTGCACAGCCATTGTTGCAGATTCCGTGAGCAGCATCACCCAGTTAATGAAGCGGGAGGTAGGCGGAAGTGTTGGAGGCAGGCCCTAAGGTATTCCCAGTTTACTCTATCATAGGCCTTTTGTTGGTCCAAGAATACAAGTGCCCCAGAGGCTGTGGACTGACACACATTAGCCACAGAGTGCACGTTATCCCAAATCGACCTTCTGGGGATGAAACCGAATTGTTCTGGAGAGATGGTGGCAGATGCTACAGTCCCTAAACGGTTAGCCATGATTTTTGTTAAACTTTTGGTGTCTGTGTTTGTTAGAGGAATGGAGCGCCAGTTGGCTAAGTCTAGCCTATCCCTTTTCTTGAAGAGTGTGACTGTAAAAGCCTCATGTCCTCCTGGTAGGAGGCGCATTTCCAACAGGCTTTGGTTGAGTGAGGCTAGCAGCAATGGGGATATATATTTAAAATATTTTTTGTAGAACTCATATGGAATGCCATCTGGGCCTGGGCATTTTCGGTTTGGCGCACTGCAAATGGTAGTCCATAATTCATTCGGAGTAATTAAATTCATTATTTCTGGGTATCAGAAAATGGTGTGGATATGAGCTCAGTCGAGAAATTCCGCCATTTCGGCCAGCTGAATTGGTTTGGCTCAGTATAACTCAGAGTTATAACTTTGCATTTTGATTGCCACTTCGGCCAGTGTGTCCATGATAGAATTATCCAATCTTCACACCTGTGTGCAGGCCACGCTCTGGCGTGGTGCAAAATTTTTTTGAAGAAGTATGCAGTGCACTTGTCGCCTTTAGTGATGCGTGTGGCCCTGTATTGGACACAAACCCGATGTTTGTGTTGCCTTTCAAGTGCGTTGAGGTGGGCTGCTGCCTCCGCCCACTTCTGGCCCCATGCAGGGCTATATCCTGAGGCTGGAATGTTGGACTCCAAGTGGGCCAATTCCGCCAGCGCACGCGATATAACTGCCGATGTGGCTCGTGAGCATCTGGAGGAAAGATGGTGATAGTGGTGGATGGTGTCCTCTTTGAAGTTGCCCATGTGGAAATGGGGTCCGTGCAAAATGGTGCAACAAATGATTTTGCCAAAGTTGCCTCTTCCACCCACGTGGAAAATCCTTGGCGACGCAAGCTCTGGGGGCAGATTTTGCACCAATGTGGGGCCTTTGCAACTGTGACGGGTAAGTGGTATGTTATCAAGACCAGTCGGTGGTTGGAGAATTCCATTTTCGTTGTTTTGAAGTGGGAGATGTGATGTTGGAATTTCGCCAGTGCTAGAATAAGGTCAATGCGGGTCATGGACCTTAATTGGCCGTTGTGGACATGGGGACGCGTCATGTTTTTGAGAAGTGGGGCATGTCACGGCAGCGCATCCATTAACCCAAGGGTGGCTTTTAGAACGCATAGTTCTACGTGACCCTGTGGGGCGTGGGGTGAGGGTGGCCACCAGTCCGTTGGTGAGGTTAGCCAAAAGTTCATGTCGCCAATTAGGAAAGAATCGGGGGTAGCGGGAGGGATTTGACCGATGAGAAAAATTCCCAACGCTCTTGTGCACCGTTTGGGGCATAAAATGTTGATGATTGTGTGTGCAACATCAGCCCATGAGAAGGTGACAACGAGCACTCAGTCATTTAGGAATGTTTCTGAAGATATAAATTTGAAAAAATTATTTTTCTGAATTAGCACCCCACAGTGCTTCGACCAAAAGGATAGGGATGGTAGGAGTATTGTTTTCCAAGCATCCTCGGAACCTCATGGACAGTGGGTTTCCTGGATGGCCAGGATATCCACGGGTAAATTATTTTGTAAAAAACTCAGTTTCCTAGCCCAGGATGGGGAGGCCTTGAGTCCGGCAATATTCAGCATCCCTAGAGTGAAGGTTCCCCCATCACACCTTAGGTGTGAGGGGGTGGGCCCCCTGGCCCACCAGCCTCTTCCAGGTCCCCACGGGCTTTCACAGCAGCACGGGTATTAGCAGCAACGCTATTGGGGTTTTTGTTAATTTTTGCAGAAAGAGTCGCGTTGGCTTTGGCCTTCACTTTTTGTTTTCCCAACGTCGGACGAATTTTTTGCGGTGCGGATAAGTTCGGTGCACTGTCGAGTGGGGAAAAATTTTTTTTGTTGGGATAGGTCCCAAGTCAGTTTTAACTGGGGCTTGGGTGCAGCAATTGGGTGAGATCGAATCTCCCATCAGATCCTCAGATTGAGTGGCCCTTTCAGCTTGGGCCTCCCAATCTGATTGGGTGATGGATTCCCAAGTTGCTTCCGCCGCGAAGGTCTCCATGTCCTCCTGGCGTTGTGAGTGTGGGATGGTGGTGGTGACCTTGGCCGCTTCCTTGGCCGCGGTCCTATGGGCCTGCTTGGCCTTCTTCCACTCCTGCGGGGAGATGGGCTTTACCAATAGGTAGCAGCCTTGTGCTCCCCACGGGAAAGCCTCTTTGGTGCTTGCAGTTGGTTCGTAGTGCGCCTCTCCGCTGGCCATGGCTGCCAAGGGGTGCTCTTGGAATGTAACGCCCTCTTTGATGGGGCATGTGTGTGCCTTATGGCCAAACGCGTCACAGTGGGTGCAAATGGGGGGCGCGCTGTCCACGGTTACCCAGAATGGGTGGGTGGTGTGCCCTGCAATGTCAATAAAGGTGGAGTGTGGGATCTGGGTTAGGTCCTTCGCGATCTCCTCAGTTGGGGTCAGAACTGCGATGGCTTTGCCGGTGCACAGGTGTGGCATCAGCGTGAAACGTTGCATTTCAAAAGATTGTATTTCGCCATATATGGTGAGACCATCTTTCAGGTGTTGCTCCAAAATGTCACGTTTTACCGTAGTAGGCAAAAAGTCAAACGTGAGGAAAATTTGGTTTGATTTTGTCCATCTGGTGCATTTAGTTTCGATGACCCATTGCCCTTCGGGGAGGTCGACCACTACGTGCACCACTGCAGCCTCGTCTGCTGCTATTTTGCTTTCAAATCCTAGGTCCAGCCAACCGCATGACATGGAGTGAGGTGCAACGTACACCGCGGTCAGGAAAATTTTGTGTACATCTTCACAAAATTTTTCCCATAGGGCCATTTTTTGGATGTCCAGATACACACGGACTCTGAATTCCACCGACAAAAGTGGCTGGGAATGTGGCGTGTTGATGTACTGGTTGCATCGTGCTTGCCACGCGAGTATCTCCAGGGAAATTGTGACCGCTGGTTTTTTTTAGATTTTTTTCTATTCCGCCAGATTCTCTGGGGCATTTTCGAATGTTAGAGGCCGCGGGCCTTCCGCCTGCTCCTCTTGCCTTGCTTGCCTCCTGCTCCCAGACATGGGCGCAGACTAATCCCCTCTATGAGATTATCAAGCTAGATTTAGTCTTGAATTGAATGGGTTGCAAAAGTGTTTGCAACAAGAAAGAAAAGTTCCTATTTTAAAATTATTATTACTTTTGTTTTTGTTAGTAATATCTCTAATAAAGATAATATGATGGTCAGGAATGTCCTGTACTATCACACCCTGAACCTGTTCCTGTTATCATAAAACTTTACCTATATAGAGTGGCTTTGAGAGTTCCCATTGCCCGTTGGGTGAGATGCCATCACACTAACCATCAAAAACGTGGTAAAACTGCAAATCTGGCATCTAAGGTTTAACCATCAGTGACTTAGCCCTCCGCCAACTCTTTCAAATTTCAGTTTAAATTAAGTTCATTTTTCTTCCCCTTTTCTCAAAGTTCGCTGGATTAGGTCAAATCTTGAGTGCCCCCAATCCTGTGCTTTTCTAAGCTATTCATCAAATCAATCATCTATTTAAGCAGTCATAACACACTGAGAGAATTGACAATCAATTATCCTAATTTTTTATTATTAAAAAATTCCATGATCTCCTACTATTTGTTAAATTTATTGCGAGGAAGGCTGACCAGGGGATGGACACTTCCAAATTTTGACATGAAAGAAATGAACTTAGTAACAGGGGAGGCACCCTAGAGAAGCGATGCTATCTCTTGTTGCCAGCGCGAACGCCACTATGGGGAGGGGAGGGGACGTGTGAAGGGGCCATAGCCACTATTGAACACATGTGGAGGAAAGGGTCCGATTTGATGAACCAAACTGGGAACCAGGAGGAGACCAGCTGACGGCGACACAGTGGGAGGTACCCAAACATCCACGCCTGGAAGTGGTCCACCAAATGGGACCAAAATCCGTGGACAGCTTCTGGGAGGGTGGGGGTGGAGCCTACGATGGTATCCAAGACAATCGTGTGGATAGTCCACATGGCGATTGCGACCACCAGAGCATGGAGGGAGGGTGGAATGGGGGATATCATGGATATAGCAAACATATCTCTTGACAGACTGAAGGGATGTGCTTGATCCTGGCCAAGCAGATGTTGAACTTCGCGCCATATCACTTTAAAGGTAGGGCACTTCTCCAGGCGGTGGAACAGCATTCCATACTGGCCACACATGACGCAGGATGAGTGTAAAGCATTAGAGCGCTCAGCCATATGGTACACCCGCCTCAGGCAGCGCCACACATGGGAAAAGATTTGAGGCTGCAACAGAGGGTGGTGTGCGTATTTCCAAATAGTCTTCTGGGTCTCAATGGAGTAAGGGATGTCCATCATGTCCAGGTAGTCTACCCTAGATAGGACATGGGGGCGTGTGGGGATCACGGCATCTTGAATGGGTAGCCCCTGTACCTCTTGTGTGAACTGAGGAGAGGGCGGCCTCTCTGGGCTGTGTGTCCGCTAATAAAAATTTTCCACTCTGGCTTCGCATGGAGAGTAGGATTCGTTTGTAGTGGGTTTTGGTCCCGTGAGGACCTGTGGCTGATGTGTGTGATGCGAGGTATTTCATCAGGGAGTGGGGGTTTGATGGATTGTTGAGGCCCAAGGCTCGGGAGAAGTTGGAGCGGGCCGCGCGGGACCAGTGTTGGGATGGGAGTGTAGGAGCAGTGACGCCCGCAATCCAGGTGCCTGGGATCTTGGCAGCATGGGCTTTGAAGTCAAGCAGGGCCATGCCACCATGATGATGAGGGCTAAACATGACCTCAAGCCATACTGGTGGTGGGCAGCCTGACCAAAGCCATCCCTGCAGAAGGGCATACATGGATATGAAAAAGCCTGAGGAGAAGGCGATGGCGTGGGCTCCAAACCAGACTTTGAAGAGGAGCATGGAGTTGGCTAAAACAATCCTGCCAGTAAGGGAAGTAGGGTGGGCTCTGAGGGAGGCGATGCGCTTAGTCACGTTGTCTAGAATATGACTTTCCATTACTGCTGAGGCATACCCGCCTGCCTTCACCCACACGCCCAGATGGCGGACAGGCCCTATGGTAGGGCGTGGCACGAAGGGGAGCACTAATGGGCGGTGTGGGGTGAGCAGGGGAGAGCGAGCACGTGTGCGAGCAGATGGGCCGGGCTGGGCACTGGTCGCTGGTGCCCAGCATGCTTGATACCAACCAAGGAGGATGATTTCTGTTTTTGAAGCATTAAGTGCAGCATTAATTACCCAGGAATACTCCTGGAAGAGCATTAAGCGCGCGTGCATCTTTATTATTAGATACCCCAACCACACAATCATCTGCTAACGCCATCATCTTGACTGGGGCTTGGCCTGGTATATGGACCCCAGTGAGGTGGGCATTCACATTTCGAAGTAGTGGTCAAGGCTGAAGTTTTATAAGAGTGAGCTAAGGGGTTCCCCTTGTCACAAGCCCCTTTGAGGGCAGACTACTTCCATTAGGAAGCCAGGGCCACATACTGCCATTGTTGCAGATTCCGTGAGCAGCATTACCCAGTTGATGAAGCGATGGGGTAAGCGGAATTGATGGAGGCAGTCCCTGAGGTATTCCCAGTTTACTCTATCATAGGCCTTCTGTTGGTCCAAAAATACAAGTGCCCAGAGGCTGTGGACTGGCATGCTTTAGCCACAAAGTGCACGTTGTCCCAAATCGACCTTCTAGGTATGAAACCAAATTGTTCTGGGGAGATGGTGGCAGATGCTACAATCCCTAAACGGTTAGCATTATTTTAAGTTAAAATTTTTATATCCATGTTGGTTAAAGAAATGGGGCGCCAGTTGGCTAAGTCTAGCTTATCCCCTTTCTTGAGGAGTGTGATGGTGAAGGCCTTTTCCTCCTGGTAGGAGGCGCGTTTCAAAAGGCTCTGGTTAAGTGAGGCCAGCAGTAGTGGGGATATATATTTGAAGTACTTTTTATAGAATTCATATGGAATGCCATCTGGGCCTGGGCATTTCCAATTTGGTGCACCGCGGAAGCTGTCCAGAGTTCATTTTGAGTAATCAAATTCATTAATTTTGGGTATTGGGAAATGGTGCAGATGTGGGTTCAGTTGAGAAATTCTGCCACTTTGTTTGGCTAAATTGGATTGGATTGGTATAACTCGGAGTAATACTTTTGTGTTTTGATTGCCACTTCAGCTGGCATATCCACGATGGAATCATCTGATCTCTGCACCTGTGTGCAGGCCACGCTCTTGCATGGTGCAAAGAATTTTGAAAAAAATATGCGGTGCACTTGTTGCCCCCCATAATGCATTTGGCCCTGTTTAAACACAAACCCAATGTTTGTGTTGCCTTTTGAGCGCGTTGAGGTGGGCAGCTGCTTCCGCCCACTTCTGGCCCCATGCAAGGCTGTATCCTGTGGCTAGGATGTTAGATTCCAGTTGTGCCAACTCTGCCAGAGCGCGCGAAATGATGGCTGATGTAGCTCATGAGCGTTGGGAGGAGAGGTGGCAAGAGTGGCGGATGGTATCCTCTTAGAAGGCTGACCATGTGAAAATTGGGTCCACGCAGAATGGTGTAACAAACTCTTTTTGCCAAAGTTGCTGATTCCACCCAAGTGGAAAATCCTGGCGACGCAAGTTTGGGAGGGTGGAGTTTGCACCAATGTGGGGCCTTAACCACGGTGACAGGAAAGTGGTAGGTTACCAAGACCAGCTAGTGGTTGGAGAATTTGATTTTTGTTGTTTGGAAGTGGGAAATGTGAGATTGAAATTTCGCCAGCGTGAGGATAAGGTCAATGCGGGTCATGGTCATTAATTGGCCATTGTGGACGTGGGGGCGCATCATGTTATAGAGCAGCAGGGGCTTACCATGGCAGTGCATCTATTAACCCAAGGGTGGCCTTTAGAATGCGAAGTTCTATATGACCCTGGGGGCATGGGAGGAGGAAGGCCAACGGTCCATGGGTGAGTTTAGCCAACAGTTCATGTCGCTGACTATAAAAGGGTCAGGGGGTAGCGGGAGGGATTTGACTGACGAGAAAAATTCTGACGCTCATGTGCACTGTTTGGGGCATAAACGTTGACAATTGTGTGTGCAACATCGGCCCATGAGAAAGTGACAACAAGGACTTGGCCAATGAGGAAGGATTCTGACAATAAAAATTTAAAAAAATTGTTTTTCTGAACTAGCACCCCACAGTGCTCTGACCAGAAGGATAGGGAAGGGAGGAGCATGGTTTTCCAAGCATCCTTGGAACCTCGTGGACAGTGAAACTCCTGGATGGCCAGGATATCCATAGGTAAATTTTTTAAAAAAACTCAGTTTCCTAGCCTGGGACGGGGAGGCCTTGAGTCTAGCAATATTCAACGTCCCTAAAGTGAAGTTTTCCCCCATCAGACCTTAGGTGCGAGGGGGTGGGGACCTGGGCCCACTAGCCTCCTCTAGATCCCCACAGGCCTTCACAGCAGTGCAGGTGTTTGCAGCAACATTATCAGTAGTTTTGTTAATTTTAGCAGAAAGGTTCGCGTTGGCTTTTGCCTTTGCTTTTTGTTTCCCCAACATTAAACAAATTTTTTGCGGTGCAGAAGAGTTTAGTGCACCAACGTTCAGGTCAAAAAAAATTTTTCAGGTAGGTTAGAAACCAAGTCAGTTTCAACTGGGGCTTGGTTACAAAGGTCAGGTGAGATCGAGTCACCCATTGGATCCTCAGATTGGGTGGCCCAATTGGCACGGGCTTCCCAATCTGATTGGTTGAGGGATTCCCAAGCTGCTTCCACCACGAAGGTTTCAATGTCCTCCTGGCATTCGGAGTTTGGGATAGTGGAGGTGACTTTGGCCGCTTCCTTGGCCGCGGCCCTGTGGGCCTGTTTGGCCTTCTTTCGCTCTTGAGGAGATAGGCTTTACTAGTAGGTAGCAGCCTTGTGCTCCCCATGGGAAAGCCTCTTTGGTGCTAGTGGTTGGTTCATAGTGCGCCTCTCCACTGGCCATGGCTGCCAAGGGGTGCTCTTGGAATATGATGCCCTCCTTGGTGGGGCATGCATGTGCCTTATGGCCAAATGCATCACAGTGGGTGCAGATGGGGGGTGCGCTATCTACAATTACCTGAAAAGGGTGGGTGGTATGCCCTTCGATATTGATATATGTGGAGTGCGGGATCTGAGTTAGGTCCTTCACGATCTCCTCAGTTGGAGTCAGAACTGCAATGGCTTTGCCAGTGCACAGGTGTGGCATCAGCGTAAAGCGTTGCATCTCAAAGGATTGTATTTCGCCATATACGGTGAGACCATCTTTCAGGTGCTGCTCCAGAATGGCACGTTTGACTGTAGTGGGCAAAAAGTTGAACGTGAGGAAAATTTGTTTGTATTTTGTCCATCTGGTGCGTTTGGTTTTGACAACCTGTTGCCCTTCAGGGAGGTCAATCACTATGCGCACTGCAGAAGCTTTGTCTGCTGCCTCCTTGCTTTTGAAACCAAGGTCCAGCCAACCATGTGACATAGAGTGAGGTGCGACGTACACCGCGGTCAGGAAAAGTGTGAACATCCCCACAAAATTTTTCCCATAAAGCTGTTTGTTGGATGTCCAGAAACACCTGGACTCCAAAACCACCGATGAGAGTAGTTGGGAGTGTGGCGCGTTGATGTACTGGTTGCATTGTGCTTGCCAAGCGAGGATTTCTGGAGAAATAGTGACTGCCAGTCTTATATTTTTTTCTATTCTGCCAGTTTCTCCGGGGCGTTTTTGAACGTTTGAGGTCGTGGGCCTACCACTGTGCCTCTTACCTTACTTGCCCAACTGCTCCCTAACATGGGCGCAGACTAATCTCCTCTGTGAGATTATCAAACTAGAGTCAGACTTGAATTTAATAAGTTGTAAAAGTGTATGCAACAAGAGAGAAAAAGTCGATCTCCCACTATTTGTGATTTTTAAATTTTTATTGTCAAACTCCATACAAACTTAACAATGTGGCCCCTCAGCCTCATATTTGCTGGGCAATCCCAGTCATGATAGTAACTCTAGTTCCTACCACAGTCAACTGGGTCTATCATGCAAAGAATTTCTTGGAACTCAACCCAATTGTTGAGGCCATCCTCCAGCAGGATATTGGTATCCTGTAGGCCCAATAATCCCCACTTCAGGCGAGGAACCGACCCTTACCCTTGTTTTTGCACCCATTTCTCCTATGGAGAGCCCCAAACTACCTGAAAAAATTGCACAACTCCACACACAAGGGCTTCTGGGTCTGGAGTTGCAACAGCCTGGCTCCTTGCTGGGTTTCTTTTTATGCTTGTGGCCCACTGGCATTCAGTCATTATGCATCTCCCCAAACAAGTCACCGTTGTTAGAGTGGCAATGCCTCTGGCATTCTGGATTGCCTTTTGGGTGCCTTTAAATCCTAAATGGCAGGACAGTCTAAACTATATCGCTTGTCTCCCTAGAACAAGCTGGCTTAAACAATCGCTAGGGATTATTGTTTTTTCCACAAAATCTAGGTCAATATTCCTAGAGTTTCAAAATTATTTATGACTATGGTTGTTTTATAATGTTGGGAGTCATAATTTGAATAAAATATGTTTATACCTTATCTTATCAAAGCTAGTAATATAACCTATATATGTTTTTAAACGCTTTATTTACTTATTTCTAGCTCACTGTCCTCAAACAGTGTCCTTTATTATATAAAAATTTCTCTCAAATTTTGCAGTTTTAAGTCAACGGCTAAGCGCCAATTTACATAATATGGCTCTCTCAATAGGAATTAATTTTGATACTCTGTCTTCAGGTATAGAAAACCATATTGTCATACTCTGATGATTATTGTTGAGGCAACCCTCATGTATATGGTGAACCATACTATGAGGGGGCTCAGCTGACTCTAGAATCATGGGCATATTTGCCAATGTTTAAAACAATCAGACAAACCTAATTAGCGAGGAGGGTACCCTTTATAATCCAATGTCACCTTGATGGTCTGGATCTTCCTAGAGCAGTAAAATTACCATCATTTTTAATCTATGTCAATGTTCTGATATGACTGGACAAGAAGCCTAGAAAAGCTATGGCGGATTGGCGAAGATATGCTGAATAGGATGATTAAATATGAGTATTTGAGCACCTCAAGATGAGGCAATATTGGGTTATAATGGGCTGTTATTGGATCACCTCCAAATAAAATGATAAGTCGATGTTGACATCTGATGAATATTATTTAGTTGCCTTGAACTAAGGTAATAGAGAATATAAGAATACCATTCTGAAACTAATGGCTATACGGCGGATCTAAATAGTTTAAGACAATTGAATTGTATCATCTGAAGTTGCTGATGTATAAGCAAGATAGGGAGATTGAGAGAGAAGGTTGTTAATATTTTGGAAGAGAGCGAAACAGCAAAGAACTACTGTACTTATTAAGTAAATAAAAGTGCCATTGGGGCAAATGCTCCTATTTTAGTATGCTTTAAAGTGTTTTTTGAGGACTGAAAATTCCCATATTGTCCGTCTAATGTTTAGTGGGTTCAACCTGTGTGACCCTTACAGCTAATCCCAACAGTATTGCTAAAAATTACAACAGTTGTTCTCATTATGGGGGCCCATTGATCAACCACTAAAAATTGAAATCTTCAGTAACTGGCCATGTCACATCAGGACTGTTGTGCTGGAGAGTCTTCACAAAGTATTGCACCAGCCAAATATGAGGAACTCAAACTCGCTTTAAATGTGGTGCTCAAAAAACAGGATAAACTTCAAAGAATGGAATGACATTATGCACCAGCTTGACAGCACAAATAGCCAAATGAAAATTCTAGGACAACAAAACAAGCAACTTGATAATCGCTTAGATGATACTAAAAAATGACTGCATTTCACAGAACAGAAATTGAATAGCACCTTCTAGCCCCCTTGTTAGGAAGAGGAAGTTTGACAAGGGGCTGCTCAAGAAGAAATATATGATGAGAAATATGACGCTGGCAGTAGCTACTACAATTAGGGGGAATCTCTGGATATGTTTATGAGTTGGAGAGCTAATTCCCTCAAGTGATGGCAGTGCTGCCCCCGCAGAGGCCCAGACTAACTCCAAAACAGCAGACATCCCAGCCTCTGCTGGACCAGCTCCTCATCAAGAGAATGCTTATGGGTCTTTACCCAATTCTCAGTACGCCCAAAAAAGTTGCATCTATGAGTGGGATGAGGAGGTCTATATCAAGAAGTTGCCACCATTTTGATCATAATGGGAATATCCATGGCTTTTTTAAAAGTTTGAGTTTGCAGCGGAAGGCACCTTAGATTGGCGTAAAGCTAAACTGTTGATATCTGCATTGGATGTTAGGAGTGCCAATCAAGTCACCTGTTATCTTCCAAGAAGCTCTGATATCTATCAATAAGAGAAGGATACCATGCTGCAACTGTTCAAGGGTACTTCAGAAATGCCACAGCAAAAGGCGGAGTATTTGACTATTGGGTTCCACTATAATGAGACCCATACAGCTTTGCTGACCAATTTATGGTGGAAGCCCATGTGCTGATTGGGGCAAGTGCTTTAGCAGAAGCCAACATGTGCATCACAATGTCCTTCACGGTGAAGCCATACCATGAGCGTTACAATGTCATTTCTCCAATTTTGAATGATGACGTTTCCCTGCTCAAAGTTGTTCTGTTCTTGTGCCAAATATCCGCTAACTTCCCTCAACCCAATATAGAGTGGAAACATACCACCGCTGCTGGACCCTCTTATTTTGGGGAATACTATCATTCTGCTTACATTTCACCTAGTAACCCTCAACCTTAATATAATTCCATGCCTCATCCTCAGCTATATTAATTAAAACAGTTTGATTTCCGCTACAGCTCTGTTTACAAAAATTATCAGCAACACAACTACCAACCTGGATCTAGTTATGCTGAATGTCAGCAATTGTTCAACCATCCTGGATCTGGTTATGCAGAACGTCAACAAATTTATTAGCCTGGACCTTCTTATGAGAACCAAGGATGCAGCTCTTATGGGGTTAATTACTTTGAATGTGGTCGCCCTGGCCACCTGGCATGGAGTTGCCCTAACTGTTAGGAGAGTGTCTATAACTCTCATGTTCCCAGCGTGGTAGTGAATGGTGCACAAGGCTAAGGCCAGGGAACTAGCTGTTTATATGAAATTTATTAGAGCCCAGCAGAGGGTGCTGGAGCAATAACAACTTAGGCAGAGAAGTGCAAGTTTTATAATAAATAACCACCAAAGGTGACGCAGTGCACAAAGAGGAAGGGGATAAGTGACCCAGGTTGGAGGGAACCTGGGCGAACCAACGGTGCACTAGGGGATAGCTTAGTGTATTTAAAATGGCAAGGTTAACAGAGCGCAAGAACTCTATGAAGAGGTTTGTGCACAGTAGCTTTTGGAATATCATAAAATAGAGTAAAACAGGAAAAATGTTTATTAGATAAGTTGACCAACAAGGAGTGTTGGTCATGGGAAACAGAATTAAACTACATCAGGAAAATATGGGATTTGCTGAAGTAGGCCCAAGCACCAACCCACCAATAGGCAAACACTACCATCCAAATTGGTAGAATATGCCAAAACTGACTTCACTCATGTAATTGATTGAAGTTAGATTCAACCCAAACGTGTGATTTCGTAAATGGAATGGGTTTCAAAACCCCATTCCTTGACTAACCAAATCGAACCATCTGCGTTTCTTTGCGTAAACCATCTATTTTAACGCCTGGGCTGATGTAAGGGACTGGGCGTTAGGCACCTCAATAGTACTAACCTGTATATATTTAGCTTGTACCCAGCGTTGGTCTAGCGTGTGCCTGAGGTCAGGGAGGGCCTGAAGCTTCACCTTCTGGGCCTCCTAGCGCCCAGCCTTATCCTTGGGGTTGGTCCCCACTATGATGTCATTTAACCATGACATTAACCTCTCCTCCTGATGGGGCTCAACCCCCTCCAGGGGCTTGCACAAGGGAAAAGTTCTTGTGGGCTTGGGCCAACTTCATGGTGGCAACGGTTGGTTTGGGTAAGATTTAGACTCCTGGGGGAAACACTTGTGGAAGGCTTCAATCAGATCTTGGGCATGCACACAGTTGCGCGCTGGAACCCAACTGTTCTCTGCAGCATCAAAACTCTTCCAGGATTTAGGTACTCAAGCCTCCTTTTTACATGGCGGGAGGCAACTATTTCTTCCACTTCCCACTATGGCGTCCCATCCACTAGATAGGCCTCAGGAGTCTCTGAGGAGGCCCTCAAACAACATCAATTTGATTTCATGGAAGATAGAAAAAATTTAAAATGAAGAGGGAAGATCTAGCTGGTATGAGGCATGGCCCACCTTTCTAACAACGCGGTAAGGGCCAATCCTCTTTGGTCCCAAATTCTTACATGGCTGCTTGATAGGGATGTTACAAATGTTGAGGAATTGACTGGACCTAATTGTCAGATATTTGATATCAACGATTATAGTTCAGGTGTATCCTAAGTATCTGAACTTGGGACTTGCAGCCTAGCAGTTTCACTTAATTATATTTGACTATGATGACATGGGCTCGAGGGCTTTGTTGGTTAGGTCAAACTTAAATTTAAGTTTTGATCTAATGACTCAGGCACGTGGGCTTTGTTGGTCTATGTCAAAATTAGTTTTTAATGTCGATTGAGTTTTCAATCAAATTAATTACTAATTAGTGATATAAATCACCTTGGTATGTGCTGATGATTGCACGTGAAAGTGAATCAGTTCAGCTATTTTGAAGATATGATGAAACGCCATCTCAAGGATGATGATGGTATTAACTCTGACTCTGAGGCTGAGCATGATGCCCTAAGTCAAAATTATTTGTAGACGTTATTATAAACTTTTTACATGGCCAAGAGCCACTGAAAGTAAGGCGTCATGGGTAAGATGTGGTTAATATTGAATCCTATAAATAACCCTTGTATTTGCACTAATAAAGACACCCTTTAACTTCTAGATTAAGTTTCAAATTTATCTTATAACCTTTTTGCATTATCACTTTATTCTATATTAAAGTCAATTTTCACTTGGGATCAGTAGGATCAGGGCAGCGTGCCATCGTCCAAGTGAAATGACCGGGTATACAATTGAAGTATTACCAAAAAAGCTATATCATAAATTTAAAGCACCATCCTGTCTATTGTCCTCACACAATAGACTCTCAAAGCTGCAGTTTCCACCAAACAACGAACCAGCCATCAGGCGAAGCTCAAATAATTAACAATGGCGCTCATGGCTGGGACTGCAGATGGTGACCAGTATCAACGTTTGAGCGACCAAATCTCGCAGATGAAGGATGAATACACCAGAAAAATCAATGATCTCAATGATGATCTTGACGCTATTCATGAGGCAAACAATAACCTCCAAGGAGAACTAAACCAGTGCAAGAAGGCAATAAAGGAAAAGGACCAGGTGATTTCCACCTTGCAGCTACAAGCTACTAGCCTGAATGAGGAAATTGCAAAATTAAAATTAAAAAACCAAAATCATGCCCGTTGGAAAAACAAAATCAATGAGCAGATTCAAAATCTGGATGGCGGGTGTTGTCAGTGTGCTACACCACATTTGAATGAATATTCTTCTGAATATTATGAGGATGAAGCTTCAGAAATAACCACTGAAACAGACGCTGGGCCACGCCAACAATTGTTTAGCAAAATGGTTGCTTTGACCAACCCTATCACCTCAAACTGAGATATGATGCCCCAACGCCCTAGCACATCTGACTCTAGTCAAACTAGAAATAATTGTGATAACCAGGAATGGGCAAGCAATAACTATAAACCAGCAAACCTGCCAGCCTTTGACAAGAACGGAAGTATTACCACCTTTGTCAAACGTTTTGAAATAGCTATGCATGGGGCCAGCGACTATAACAAAGAAGCCACCATGATCAACTGCTTAAATGAGTGGAGCATTGAGTTGATTATGCCTCACATGAATGAAAATCCAACATATGCTGAAGTCAAGGAGGCCGTGCTTCATGGATTTGGAGGTCCAGAACGGATGTCGACCAGAAAATCCAAGTTTATGAACATCAGCTTTAAGAAAGATGAAACAATTGGCGAGTTTGTGGATTGATTCTATCGTGAAGCTCAAGTTCTCTTAGGCGCGCGGGCCATGGTCAATTTTGATGCCAATATTGCACTAGAGCATGCAGTAGAACCTTACCCTAATCTATTCAACACTCTATTGCCTGCTTTCGTGCAGAACCTTGCAACATCTGAATTGGTCAAAAATTTATGCAGATGCTCAAAAAATTACGGCCCTCCTAATACTGGTTACAGATTGGGAACCACTACCCTTGCTGGGAAGTCCTTTGAAACCAATAAGAAGACCGACAACCCATGGCAATTGAGTGAAATTACTTACTTTAATTGTCAACGTAAAAGTCACTATGCTTCCCAATGCCGTCAGAGAAATGTCAACATAGTCCTTCCTAATACCGTGCAGGAGGAGGGAAAAGAACAAGCACAATAGATGCGGGACGCTCTATTATGCTTACAACACCAGTCCCACCTGATCAATACAAAAACAGTGCCCGCGGGGCCTCATTTGACAATGAAATTGATTCTATTTTAGTATTGAACGAAGATTCCTCAAACATACATGCGGTAACTCACTCCCAGAGTAAAATTGTCACACCTGAAGTCTCTGAGGTAGTCGCTAAACCCTATGTGCAACAAATACTTGAGAATATTCCAGCTGACAGGCCAAGCAATGCATTAGATACCCCAAGCCTGAAAGGGGTCAATATAGCTTTGCCAATTGACACATTTATCAATGAATGTCCCAGTATCAGGAATACTATGAAGCACACTCTTAACTCCTTAGACTCTTCCCATATTCATTTAGTAAACTCTATTGATTCTTATTATTCTGAGTGCACTTATGTGGATATCCTAGTCAACAAGGTTGAAGTTGTAGCTATTGTTGATAGCGGAGCACCTGTAAACATTGTTTCTATGAAGCTGGTTAAGAAATTAAAAATAGCTCCGGACATTGACCATCATCAAGAATATGGGACTGCAGGCCTTAACAGCACTAAGAGTGAAGGAGCTTATAGCGCCTTGCCATTGCGATTTGGAGCTTTGGTAGTTGCCACACCTGCTATAGTGCTTCCAAACGCCAATTATGACATATTAATTGGAACTAGTTTTTAAGGACCTATGGGATCTCATGCAATTTTAAGGAAAACATCTTGATGATATTGGGCCAATCGCTTCTAATTTATTACTCTCATAATGATATGAAGCCCACAAGCCATCGTAGGAATTTTATCAATATATCTTATGCTGATGGGATAATACAAGTAGGGTATATTTGTGGGGAATTGAAGTCACCTCATGCCAACTTCCATAAACAAAAATTGAGGAATACCACTACGTGTGAATAAGGACGTGACATTAGCTCCAGGACATCAACTGGTTATGAGAACTGAGACCACACTGGATATTCCAGAAGGACTGTATGGGGAGGTCATACCCCCGTGGCATCATTCTCCAATGGAGCCTAGTGTGGCGCCTGGAATACTTATACTGGGGCATGGAGAGATTGATATCTTACTAGCAAATTTGACCAGCTGAAATAACAAGCTCAAGAAATTTCAAGTAGTCACTTTTGTACACCTACTTCCGAGGGATGAAATAATATCAGCTGTCAAATTTGGTGATTTATCTGAGTTCAGCTTATCAACCCAAGCCCTTGGGCACATGCGGTAATACCCTGATAATCGTTCACTGGATTATCAGAGCAACAGAAGGATGAAGCACTAGAGTTGTTTGAATGATACTCCAAAATTTTTGACAAAGATGACCAAAATTTAGGTTGTGCAAAAGGAGTTCAGCATTTCATGGATACCAGGGATCATATGCCTATTAGAATGAGGCCAATTTAGCACCCCCAGGGCCAGTGACGAAATAATTGGTGAAGAGCTAGAAAAATTGCTGAAAAATAGAATGATAGTGCCATTCAAAAACCTGTGGGCCAGCCACGTTTTAATTGTAAAGAAGAAAGATGGCAGCAATCGAGTTGTGATTGATTATTGGCACCTCAATGCCATTACAAAAAAGGATTCACATCCGTTACCCAAAATTGATGATGCTCTGGACCGCCTAGGAGGGGCGAAGTACTTTACTGCAATGGACCTCATCTCCAGATATTGGCAAATTGAGTTGCCACCAGAGGAGCAGGAAAAGTGTGCGATGATTGCTGCTCAAGGGCTTTTTCTACTGACACGCATGCCCCAGGGGCTGTGTAACGCTCCAGCAACCTTTCAGCATGCAATGGACACGATCTTGAAAGACCTTAATTTTCCTGCGTTCTAGTGTAACTGGATGACATCAATGTCTTTTTGTGTACATTTTCTGAACATATGGAGCACCTTGAACAAGTATTCAAACGACTGTTGAAGGCCAATCTAAAGATAAAACCTAGAAAATGCCAATTCTTTAAAGAATAATTGGAATACCTCAGGTTCACCATTGATTCCAAGGGCTTGCATCCTCAGCCTCAAAAGGTGGAGGCAATTAACAATATGAAACCTCTGATGAGTATGAGAGATGTTCAAGTGTTCTTAGGCATGGTAGGATACTATCAAAGATTTGTGGAAGGATTCACAAAGATTGCCAAGCCTCTATTCCACTTACTATAAGGAGGAGTTCATTTTTGCTAGGCAGAGGAATGCCAACAAGCCTTTGAGGCTTTGAGAAACAAAATAAGCTCAGCGCCTATCCTCTGATAGCCCAATTCCAGCAAGCCTTTTATCATACAAACTGACGCCTCATTGACTGTGATTGGTGGTGTACTATTGCAGATTGGGGATGATGGCGAGGAGCATCCGGTCGCTTATTGCAGCAAGACGCTGAATAAGAATGAGCGTAATTATATGATGACCAAAAGAGAATGCCTGGCTGTCATCTATGCTTGTAAACAATTCTGGGCTTACATTTATGGCACCAAATTTCAAGTAGTAATGGATCACAGCTCATTACGATGGCTCCACATTCTCAAGGAACCTGAAGGATGGTTAGCCCACTGGGCTCTTAAAATTCCAAGTGTACGATTATGAAATTATTCATAGAGCTGGAGCGGCCCATCAAAATGAAGATGGACTATCATGACTTCCCATTGTAGCTGTCCTGAGCAATTTGGCCGATGGGATCAATGAAAAAATGATTAACTGAATGTATGGAGAAAGACCACCTGAATTTCAAAAGGTGATCGAGAAAGCATTAATCAACACTGAATTTTAAAATGGAATTCTATACAAACTTAAGCCTGATGGACAACGTTGAATCTTCCCAAAACCTTTTGACCAAATGGAGATTATTACACAAGCACACAAGGCCATTGGACATGAAGGAATGACTAAGACGCTAGAATTGTTTCAGGCTAGTTACTATTGGGATTACATGTGATTTGATATCCAAGACATGTTTGAGAAATGTCATTCATGCCAAATCACAAAACCTATGAATTTGGATGTGAAATATCTGCTGATCAAGCCCAACTGGGCCTGGCATACCATGTTGATTAATGTAATTGGCCCTTTTCCAGTGAGTAGCCTAGGCAACAAATACATAATTGTTGCTATCAACCATCTAATGAAATGGGTGGAAGCAAAAGTAATTTGAGACGTTGGGGCCCAAACTACTGCCAAGTTCATTATGGATAATATTATTTTATAAGCACAGATGCCCCCAGAATATATTGACAGCAATGGTACGAATTTTACTGCCCAAATGGTACAACGGCTAAATGAGTTAATGTCTATCAAAGGAGTTTTGTCAACACCATACCATCCTGAGACTAATGGTATGGTAGAGCGAGTGAATGGCACTTTAGTCGGCATTTTATGCAAAAACGCAGCCTTGGCACCTTTGCAATGGGCAACTTCAATTAGTGCAACCATGTTTGCGTACAATATTGGACACCACAGCAGCACAGGCCACTCTCCGTTTTGACTTTTGTATGGTAGACAGCCCACTCTACCTCCATTATTATACTCAGTACTCAGTTCACCCAACGCAATTAACCCAAATACTATGTTGAGAAACTGGCAAAGACCCTAATCAAGTTGCAATTGGAAGCTTATCAAAATGCAATTAGTCAAAAACTATTCAGAAGAGCTATGATGATGCCAAATGGGCTACGGTGAATAAGTTTAATGAAGGAGATTTAGTAGTATATTGTGACACTCATAGCGCAGGCCGCGCACAAAAAATAGCCTCACTCTGGAAGAGTCCATTTATCATTTTGGAGAAATCATCTTAGATGTATGTATCATTAAGGATCAAGGCGGCTTGGTTGTGAATCAAGTAAATGCTAAGTTCCTTTGTCCATATCATAAAGAATAATAATATAAAAAAATAAATAAATAAATAAATAAAATAAAAAGTAAAAAGTAAAAAATAAAATAATTGCAAATCATATAGTTTGTTTCATATATTGATGCCTCACAGGCATTAGAAGTAGGTATCCCCTCTTTGGTGGGGAGAGGAGAGCGCAATTGAACCAAAGAAGACTGCAACAGAATTAGAGAGATGCGGACTTCATACTAGTTCCAACTGTCTAGACCCTGACGGAGATGTGCCAAAACCCAAGAAAGCTTGGCATCAGGCACGCTGGCCTTGTTGGCTTAGGGAAGGCTATTGAGATGACATTTGAACCTTGAGGAAGGCGAAGAGTTAGATAGTGTGACCCAGGAAGAAGGGTATCCGCCGCTTATATCCAGTCAAGGCGGGGGAAGTGTTGAGGAATTGAATGGACCCAACTGTTGGATATCTGATATCAACGATTATGGTTCAGGTGTATCCTAAGTATCTGAACTTGGGACTTGCAGCCTAGCAATTTCACTTAATTATATTTGACTATGATAACATGGGCTCAAGGGCTTTGTTGGTTAGGTCAAACTTAAATTTAAGTTTTGATTTAATGACTCAGGCATATGGGCTTTGTTGGTCTATGTCAAGGTTAGTTTTTAATGTCTAGTGAAGGGGGGGGGGGGGGGGGGAGAGAGAGAGAGAGAGAGAGAGAGAGAGAGAGAGAGAGAGAGAGAGAGAGAGAGTCGAGTTTTCAATCAAATTAATTACTAATTAGTGATATAAATCACCTTAGTATGTGCTGATGATTGCACGTGAAAGTGAATCAGTTCAGCTATTTTGAAGATATGATGAAACGCCATCTCAAGGATGATGATGGTATTAACTCTGACTCTGAGGCTGAGCATGATGCCCTAAGTCAAAATTATTTGTAGACGTTATTACAAACTTTTTACATGGCCAAGAGCCACTGAAAGTAAGGCGTCATGGGTAAGATGTGATTAACATCAAATCCTATAAATAACCCTTACATTTGCACTAATAAAGACACCCTTTAACTTCTGGATTAAATTTCAAATTTATCTTATAACCTTTTTGCATTATCGCTTTATTTTATATTAAAGTCAATTTTCACTTGGGATCAGTAGGATCAGGGCAGCGTGCCATCGTCCAAGTGAAATGACCGGGTATACAATTGAAGTATTACCAAAAAAGCTATATCATAAATTTAAAGCACCATCCTGTCTATTGTCCTCACAAAATAGATGCTCAAAGCTGCAGTTTCCACCAAATAACAAACCAGCCATCAGGAGAAGCCCAAATAATCAACAACAAGCATCAAGCATCACAAGATCTTTGTAAAGATTTCTTTAATTGTTATTGGCAAGCAAGCCTAGTAACCTTTTTACTGCACAGGATTGGTTTCCTCATGCACTTTGTCACATTGTATGGTAGAATGAATTATTAATCAATAATAGTATGGAGACTATTATCCGCAGTTGAGTATGAATTATATTTTGGCCCAAAGTTCAGCCAGTATTCCTGATTTAATACTCATGATTTTGTACTTGTAGGGATTCGTTCCCTTGCTCTTGTTCACCTGATCTTTGCTGAGATACCCTGGTTACAGTTTCTTTGGTCCAACACACAGTCAGCAGCTATCCCTGATTGTGGCTCCTTCTTCTCTAGATCCCCGCTCAGATCTTTACTCTTCTCTCTGAGAGTCTTACACTTAATGCCCACAGCAATAAAATTCTTAAGACAGAACAGCACAATGGAAGCTGATGATAGGTTAACTATATACCAAATTGATAACCTTAGAACTAAATAACTCTTATTATCTAACTCTACCTATTACTATTACTAAACGCTGTTTTTTTATTATAGTAAATCCTAGGGAATATATATAGTGGGGAATTTGGCTGTTTAACCTCAGTTGACACCTCTTCAACGAAATGGTAGCCGTTGCTGTTGAATCACCCATTCTCATCTCAGCAGCGATGGTCTTCCCCATTCTGGCTAGGATTCCATCATTGGACATCCTCAAGACCTAAATGGAAAGAGTCAGAAAATGTATCCCTAACGTTTTCCTCTCAATCCAAGTAAACCAACCATATTTGGCTAGCAATCTGCTTAGGTAATGGGACTTAATACCCTTTAAGGCAGGTCATGAACCAACTGATTGATTCACTAGTTGCAAGTGGCCACATTTGCCTCGCAACTTGCTATTCATTCCCAATAAGTCAGTGATGAAACCTGAATGATCCCAATCGGTACATCTGATAGTTAATCATTATCAGATGCCCCTATTTCATCAGCAACTCCACCCAATGAGATCTTAAGTTTTTGTCTGGATTGATTCCTGAATAATACGACCAGGCAAATATCCCAAAACCCCCTGAATGTAGATACTCCAAAACTTGGGCCAACCAACATTATATTCACTTCGCCTTAGGAAATTTTCCCCTAACAATACCAGGTAATCTAGCAGGCTTGGAATATGGGCAAAAATCTAACAATACCCTTCCTTATATGTGGGACCCACTTGGTAATTTACCATCAGCGTTCTCCTTATAAACGTGCATTGCCACCTCCAAACTTGTGGAAACCCCCAGGTGGACCTTCTTAATAGTCTTGGCAAATTCCACCACTGCTTTCAACATTAGAACCACAGCTGGGCTCCATGTTAAAGGCGGGGCTAAAGCCATGGTTGGCAAAAAAGGGGAACAACCAATAGAATAATGCAAAGTGTTGTTGTAACTAAATTGGGCCATAGGGAGTTGAGAAACCCAATCTGAATGATCTGCGGCAGTGTAACACCATAGAAACTGTTCCAAGCACTGGTCACTCGCTCTGTCTGCCCATCTAATTGTTGGTGATAGGCAGTAGAGCGGCAAGGCCGAATCTGAAGAGTCTTACACAACTCTTCCCAAAAACGGAGGTAATTTTAGGGCCCCAGCCGCTGATAATTTCTTGGGGAACCCCATGAAGCGCAAACACATGGGTGACGAAGAACCTAGCAATCTCAGCCACGGTTATTGTAGTTCTGCAAGGAATAAAGTGGGCGAACTTTGTAAACCGGTTCACCACCACCATGATGGCATCATAACCATCAGAGGCAATTAATTCCACAATGAAATCAACTGAGAGGAAGTCCAGGGCCCATCAGCCTTTTGGATTGGTACCAACGATTCCGCTAAAGGTTGACAATTATGTTTCATCTGATTGCAAACCAGGCACTCCTTACAATACCGCCCCACTTGAGCAGGCAAACCCTTCCAACTTTAGGTGAGCTGTATTAACTCCAAGGTCTTTGCTTTCCCCAGATGACCAATGATGATTCCATCATGATGATACTGGATGATTTCAGGCGCAATGGTCCAGAAGGAACCCATAGGCGCCCCTGAAACCACACCATCTCATCCTTTACATGATAGCCACTGGATAGTTCCTATTGATTTAATACGCTCTTAGCAAGTACCATAGTATATTCAGCTGACGGTGGCTGAGAAAGGACAGCCTTTATGAACTTACCATATTCCTCTGCGTTTTCCAGAGGTGCAAGCGCTGGCCCTTTGTCCGGGGAGAGGGAAGTTGAGAAAGAATTTTATATAAAGGAATTATCACCTGTGTGTTATGAACTTCTACCTCCTTGGGATCTGGAGCTAAAGCAGGGTTGCGGCTCAAAGCATCCGGCAAACCATTATCCTAGCCCTTGGTGAATTCATAAGTAAAGGCAAATTGGGAAAGGTTCTCATGCCACCAGGTCTTCCATGGGGTTAGGAAATGAGGGGCGTGGTAGTACAGTTAGGCATGGTGATCTGTACATATGTGGAACAGTTGGGTAGAGCCATGCAAGTGGTGACGCCAATAAGTCAACGCCAACACTGCTAGTAACTCCTTGTCATAAATGGCGTAATTCAACTCAGGCAGAGACACTTTTCTAGAAAAATATCTCACTGGATGATCTATCCCATCTTCACCTACTTGTAACAAGGCAGCCGCTATGGTGAAGTTGGAGGAATCAGTGGACACAATGAACTCATTTGAAGGGTTGACATGGCGAAGGACAGTTGAGGACAATAGGTTGCACTTCACTTCTTGGAAAACATCCTCCAAAACGGGGGACCACTTAAGCACCTTGGCACCGCTGGCCTTATGTAAGGGTGCTGCCACCCCAGAAAGATTGGGCGTGAACTCCTTGAGTAACGTACATGTCCCCAAAAAGCTCCTCAATTCCTTGACTGAGGTGGGGGTGGGCCACTCACAAATGGCCTTCTCCTTGTCTGGAGTTATCATGTGTCCTTGGTCAAACACGACGTTGCCTAGAAAAGTGACCTGGGACTTGAAAAAACCCACACTTGCTTATCTTCAGCGTAATGCTGGCTGCCTTTAACCTCTCCGCCACTTGCCAAAGGTGTACTACGTGGGACTCTTGATCTGGGGAAAACACAAGAATAATATCCATTTAGGCAACTGCGCTTACCCCTAACAAGTCCCCCAACGCATCATCAATGCGGCATTGAAAGATAGCAGGGAATTCTTAAGCCCAAAGGAAAGACCCAAAACTGGAAGATCCCTTTTCTAGTATGGAATGTGGTTAACCACTCTTGCCCTTTAAATCCGAATTTGATTGAACGCATTGAGACAATCCAGCTTGGAAAAGACCTTAACTTTCTCCACAAAGTGCGCAATCTGAGAATTCAAAGGGATGGGATGTAGATCTGATACAGTGACATTGTAGAGGTTCCCTAGTTTATGCACGGGCATAGAGTACCATCAGCCTTCTCAACAAAGAGAAGTGGGGAGAATACAGGGTATGGTATGCTGAAAAATCGCGCCATTGGCTAACTGCTCCTTAACCCACATATCTAAAGCCTCTTCCTACCGAATGTTCAAGGAGTAAATGGGAGAAGAAATATGCACCAGATCCACAGTGAATTTGAAGTCACAATCGAACTTAGAGTGCTCAGGGAGTGCATTGGCGGATATTGCATTAAAGGAGGATTCCAAACCCTCCATGCAAGAAGGTATATGAACTTCCACTGAGGGCTTCAGCAAAGGTGCAAGGCTATAAGGGTGAAGGTGGGGACAGTGGGGCAATTTGCCCTAGGCGTTCTCTTCTGACAAAGAAACAACTAATGTGCGACCATTCTTCAAGGTGAGGGATAGGGAATTCTCTTTAAGGTTGGTTCTAACGTCAAACTTTTGCCACCACTCCACACCTAAAATGATAGGGAACAGGAAGTGTTTGACCACGTTGAAGTAATCAGAAAAGTGGTACTTGCCAAACTGATAGTTCACTGTCCCAATGATTTTAGAGTGGGAATACCTTGGGACGTCCCTCCCTTAACCATACCGCCTGGCAAGTAACTCAGTCCAAGGTAGTCGGCTAGGCTCTGGTTCATAAAGTTTTTAGAGCCGCCAGTATCCACCAAAATAGTGGTGCTGAGTTTATCTAAAGGGGAGGAGAGGGTAGCAGTCAGTAGAAAATACCCGGAATGGTCTATATTTATGACAGACAATGACAACATATCACCAAAAAATTCTTCCTCTGGCTCAAGAAAGCCATCAGAGTATGTTTTTAATCATAAAAGGGGGAGGGATAGTTGGCCACTCTTAATACTGAGGCCACATACCCCACAATGCCTTCTGCAGGTGCATATACTTTATCATATTTTAAAAAGAAGTTCTTTCTCTGCTTCCTGGATGCCACGGATCATGGTAGGGGTTAAACGAGGGTTCTCAGGGTTTATTTGATATACTGGAATAGTGTTCTCATCCAGGTCATAAAAGCTAATAAATGGCTCAGAGGTTTAGATAGGATTATCATTATAAAATACTTTTTTAGATGTGAACGACCCTATTCCCCTAACTTCAACGGAATGCCTGACGTTATCTAAGGCCAACACCCCCAGGACCATCTGCGCCAATTCCTCCAGCATCATCTGAACGCGCTGTTGAAGGAAAACTCGTTTATTTAAATGGAAACTGACAATTTTGGCAGAACGTTGGGGAATTATGACTTTTGGGCATTGAAGCACCCTTCTCATCAAGTATGAGCATGAAGAGTGGATAATTTCCAGTTGAAGGCAACCATAGTAACGCCGAGTTTCTCCAACTTTTGGGAAAAATAGAAAACATTGGCGCGTCTGACCACAGCTGAGGCCCTCAGCCAGCGCCCACCATTTCCACTTTGGAAAAGTCCCACATGGAAAAAGTTTGTGCACATAATTTTATGTGGTTGGTCGACTAATGTAAAAGAGAGTGTCTATAACTCTCCTGTTCCCAGTGTGGCAGTGCACCGTGTACAAGGCCAATGACAGGGAACTAGCTGTTAGTATGAAAGTTATTAGTCCCATCAGAGGGTGCTGGAGCAATAACAATTTAGGCAGAGAAGTGCAAGTTTTATGATAAATAATCCACCAAAGGTGACGCAGTGCACAAAGAGGAAGGGGATAAGTGACCCAGGTTGGAGGGAACCTGGGCGAACCAACGGTGCACTAGGGGATAGCTTAGTGTATTTAAAATGGCAAGGTTAACAGAGCGCAAGAACTCTATGAAGAGGTTTGTGCACAGTAGCGTTTGGAATATCATAAAATAGAGTAAAACAGGAAAAATGTTTATTAGATAAGTTGACCAACAAGGAGTGTTGGTCATGGGAAACAGAATTAAACTACATCAGGAAAATATGGGATTTGCTGAAGTAGGCCCAAGCACCAACCCACCAATAGGCAAACACTACCATCCAAATTGGTAGAATACACCAAAATTGACTTCACTCAAGTAATTGATTGAGTTGGATTCAACCCAAACGTGTGATTTTTTAAATGGAACGGGTTCTGAAACCCCATTCATTGACTAACTAAATCAAACCACCTGCGTTAATTGCATAAACCATCCATTTTAACGTCTGAGCTGACATAAAGGGCCGGGCGTTAGCACCTCACTAGTACAACCTAGGCATAATTAGCTTGTACTCAGCGTTAATCTAGTGTGTGCCTGATGTCAATAATGCTTGAATATTCACCTTCTGGGCCTCCTGGCGCTCAGCCTTATCCTTGGGGTTGGTCCTCACTATGATGTCATCTAACCATGACACTAACTATCATGTTCAATATGTGCAACAGGATCAATGCTACCAGGGAAATGATGGAGTGGAGTAGAGATGAGAATCTATACCTCCTCAATCTCAAACCCCAAAAGTCCCAACTGAATCAATTGTAGTATATCCAGCGAAAGCCCCTCAATACAATGATGGGATTCTATACCAGCAACCAGTTGGAGAAGTGAACGTACTGATGTGAGAACAAGCCAAGGCCATGGCAGATGAAGGGCTCAGGAGCAGCTGAGCCATACGCATGACAGATGTTCAATCAGGTTCTTCAGAAAAGCTGGATCCAGCTGCATTTGCGCCAACACTAAAAGGAGTAAACGTCGCCCTTCTGGTAGACGCCATTGTTATATAAAACTTCAAAGTCAGTGAAGGGATTATAAGTTTTCTTAGGAAAAGAGATCCCATAAATGTTCACATATTAAACAGTCTTTATTATTCTTATTCTGAGTATACATACTGTGACATTTTTGTAGCAAAAATAGAGCTTACGCTATGATAGATAAAGGCTTTCCAGTCAACATAGTATCTACTAAGTTGATGGTAAGATTGACGTTAAAGCCTGATGTGGAACATCAAATGGTGTATGGGACCGCTGGAGAAGAAAGCATGGTTCTGAGGAGCGTACAGCGCGTTACCTTTGAAGTCCGAGTCCATTGTTGTTGTAGCTCTGGCGATAGTGCTACCCAACAGTAGCTATGACCTGCTAATTGGAACTGCTTTCATGTGACACTTTGCTGTCATTGATATGACGGAGGAGATCTTAGTAATTTTGGGGTAGCAGATCCCAATTTATTTTACCTCTAGTGGATTGCTGAAAAATCTGGTGCTCATGGTAATATCAATTTTGCATATAGTGACGGGGTGATTCCAGTTTGCTCCCATTGACTAAAAAGCAAGAATTGTCCTCTTCCACAGAAGATATACGTTCATAAAGGGCTTCCCCTCCGAGCTGCAGGGCCTATATCCATTCCTTCTGGACACCAAGTCATAGTGAACACTGTTTTAGAGGTGGAAGTTTCAGCCAGGCTCTATGAGGAAGTCATTGGACTCTATTAACAGACTTGGCTTGAGCCTCATGTGGCTCCAGGGATTATATTTCAAGGCCATGGAGAGATAAAGGTTTTGTTAGCGAGTCTCCAGAATGAACTAATACATTCAGCTAACACAAAAAAATGGCATATTTACACTTGACCTCATTTGAGGAGGTCCTTCAGGTTAACAAGGTCAGTTCATTGGATGAAGTTGGTGAATCTATAAAGTCACAGCCCAATGTAATGACAATGGTACCACGGGAGAATTTAATAGGGTTATCAGAAGAACAAAAGCAATAGCTTTATAATCAGAAGTATAAGGAAATTTTTACCATCAATGACCACAATTAGGGTGTTCTCAGGGGGTGGTCCATTGATTAGACACTGGGAAACATCCTCCCATCAGATCTTGGCCAATCCACCAATTGAGGGCAGCTGAAGACATTGTTACTAAGGAAAGTGACAAGTTGCTTGAGCAAGGGATACTCAAACTATCCAAGAGTCTGGGGCTTCGACAGTTCTGATTGTAAAAAAGAAGGATGGCACCAACCGGGTGGTGATAGACTACCAAAAGCTCAACAATATTACAAAGAAGGACTCATATTTCTTGCCTCAGATTGACAATGCGATGGATCAGTTAGGAGGAGCTTGACACTTCTTGGCAATTAATCTGATATTGAGTTACTGGCAAATCAAGTTGCCCATGGCAGAACAAGAGAAATGCGCCATAATCACATCCAAAGGCCTTTTCCAACCGACCCATATGCCACAAGGGCTGTGTAATGCCCCAGCTATGTTCCAATGGGCCATGGGCACTATCATCAGTGACCTGAAGCTGCCATTCGTCCTTGTATACCTCAACAATATTAATGTTTTCTCCTAAACCTTTTCAGAGCACCTCAATCATCTAGAAGCAGTATTCTGCCAGCTTGATGAGGCGAACATCAAAATTAAGCCTCAAAAATTTAACTTTCTCAAAGATCATTTGGAATACCTGGGTTTGTGGTAGACTATATGGGGCTGAAGCCACATATAGTCAAGGTGGAGGCCATCTAAAAATAACTACACCAAACAGCAAGTGCAACATACATGTATTATTGTGAATGATCAGCTACTACCAGCGCTTCAACCATAACTTCAGCTGTATTGAGGCCCACTATTTGAGTTATTAAAAAAGAAGTGTCATGATTGAATGGGTGGAACATCCTCAATACTACATTGACACATTTTGGATGGTGCTGATCAATGCTCTGGTGCTATGCTACCCAAACTTTGATAAAATAATTTATAGTTTAAATGGATGTGTCCCTTTCCACTTGTCACGATTTTGATATGACTGGGTGATAAGCCCTAAGTCAATATGACAGAATGGATGGAATCCGTTGAGTTTGATGAGTTATGATTAATTGAGAGAATTAATATGATGCAATATTGGGTTGTTGAGGAATTGCTTTTAATTAGGCAAGCGTGAGATTAACAAGTGAAGAATTGATGGAACCAATGAGTTACGGTGAATTGAATTACTAAGCCATGAAAGCGATATCATCTGAAGTCGCTATGACATAAGTGAGATGAGATGATCAAGAGAGGATGTTGTTAATAGTTTAAAATGAGCGGACCAGCGAGGATCTACTGCAGTTATAATATTAAATAAAAAGAGTATAGTGGGAGCAAGTGCTCCATATTTATAAATAAGTTTATTCTGTTGTTTGAGAGCAATGCTATTGCTCAGCAAGTTGAACCACGTGTAAAATTCCTTATGGCATATCTCAACAATTTCGCCAAATTTTATGAAAGTGTTGCTCACTACAGGGGGCCCATTGGTCAATTACATAAACTGATAAAATTCCTCAGTCACTAGTCATGTCATATCAGGCTTTCTTTGGCAAGGAATCATCTCGAGACATTGTAACTGTTGAATATACAGAACTCAAGCTTGCCCTGGACGCTGTGCTTGAATGTAAGAAGGAGTTTCTGCAAGAAGGTTGTATTGATAAGCTGCCTCCGTTTTACCATGGTGGAACATCCATGGATTCTTTAAATGATTTGAGTTTGAAGTAGAAGGAGCTTCAGATTGGTGTAAAGCCAAACTACTAATGTCCACCCTGGATGTCAGAAGCGCCTATCAAGTTACTTAATAACTTCCCAACAGTTCTGTTACCTATCAAAAAGTGAAGGATACTGTGCTGTGGTTGTTTGGAGGAACTTCAAAAATGGTGCAGCAAAAGGCTGAGTTTCTAACCATTGGGTTTCAACATAATGAGACCCTCACTGTGTTTGCTGATTGTTTTTTAGCAGAAGCCCATGAGTTAATTGGGGAAGGTATTTTAACTGAATGTGACATAAGCATAGCGTTGAACTCCGCTGTGAAACCATAATGTGTAATATTAATGCCATGGCTCCATATTCAGAGGGTGACAACCTTTGCTTAAACTTGTTCAAATTCTACACCACCTATCTGCTACCTTCCCTACATCCAATATAGAGCGGAAACCTATCGCCTCTAATGCTAGCCTTGTTTATTTGGAGAAATTATCCCTGCATGTTCTGCGTCCAGTTGTCATCCCCTGGCCTTATTATTATTACAAACCTCACTTACAACCAAATTGCCAACAGCAGTTCACCTATTGGGAGGAACCTGTTAACACTTCTTGATATCAGACCAACTTTTGGGGTGGCCCATTTTACAACTATCAAGGACACATGTCTTATGGGGTCAATTGCTTTTTGTGTGGTCGCTCTGGGCACCTGGCTAGGAGTTATCATAGTCATTGGGTCCAGTACTTACCGTGGAATTATTATAAACAGGGAACAGTCAGAGAGGAGTAGAGATGGGACTCTCTACCTCCGCTAAATCTGACTCAAAACGTCCCACCTGAACCTAACCCTGTACATTCAGCAGAAGTCTCTCAGTATGATGACGGCTTTATATATCAGCAGCAGTTGGAGGGGTGTTTTTTCAGATACGATTGAAATTCAAGGACATGGTGGAAGCAGGTCCCCAGGAGCAACCAAAGCCTTATTCTTGACAATTGTTTAATTACCTTTCTACAGATTCACCAGATCCATTAGCTGATGCGCTTCTCTTAAAAGGGGTACACGTGGCCCTCTCTGTGGACACTATTATAAAAGAATACCCTAAAGTGTAGAAGGGTATTATGAGCTTTCTTGGAAAAAGATTAGTTAAATGTCCATGTTTCAGAACAAAAAATGCATCTTACTCTGAGGTACTTACTGTGACAGTCATAGCAAAAACCCAAGTTTGTGAGATAATTGATACAGGTGCCCCAATTAACATAGTGTCCACAAAGTTGGTGTCAAAGTTAGCATTAAAGCCTGACGTGGAGCATCATACGATGTATGGGACTGCAGGCATAGAAAGCACAGTCTCTGAAGGAGCATACAGCGCGCTACCCTTACAGTTTGGGTCAATTGTCATTGTAGCTCCAGCTATAGTGTTACCAAACAATAACTATGACCTGTTAATTAGTAACGCTTTTATGCACCACTTTGAAGCTGTTGTTGATATAACAGTGGAGACATTTGAAATTTTGGGGCAGCGGGTCCAAATCTACTCACTTCCAGCAGAATGCCAAAGGATCCAGTTCACATAAGTCATATTAAACCTGAATATGGAGATGGGGTGGTTTTATTTCGCTATCATCAACTAAAGAACAAGAACCAAGCACTTCCTCACCAAATTTATGAATATCAAGGGCTACCGCTTAGAGCCGCTGGCCCTATATCTATTCCCTCTGGACACCAAGTAATCATAAGCACTGAGTTAGAGGTGGAATTGCCTGCTGGGCTATATGGGGAGGTCATTGGGCCCTATCAGCAATCATGGCTCAAGCCCCACATGGCCCCAGGCATTATACTTCTGGGGCTTGGGGAAATCAAGGTCCTGGTAGCAAATCTTCAGGATAAACCAATGCAAATCCGCTGACAACAAATAGTTGCATATTTACATTTCATCCTAGTTGAAGAAGTCCTTCAGGCTCATATGTCTGGTTCATTGGATGAATTTGGTCTGCCCATTGTATCACAGCTTGGCGTAATGGCGGTTGTACCGCGTAAAAATTTAATGGAGTTAACAGAAGACCAGAAATATCAACAGAAAGCCTTATTTTAAAAATACAAAGATATCTTTGCTGTTATGATCATGATTGAGGGTGCGCATGAGGAGTGATCCATTGAGTAGACACTGGTAATCATCCCCCCATCAGATCTCATCCAATCCGCCAACCTAGAGCAGCGTAAGAAGTTATCACAGCAGAACTAATAAAATGTTGGAGCAATGAATGCTTGAAACGTCAAAGAGCCCATGGGCTTCCCTGTCCTAATTGTCAAAAAGAAGGATAGTACCAACTGGATAGAAATAGACTACCGCAACCTCAACAGTATTACAAAAAAGGACTCATACCCCTTGCCACAAATTGATGATGCATTGGACCAGTTGGGGGAGCTCGTTACTTCTACGCAATGGATTTAATATCTAGTTATTGGCAGAATGAGTTACCTGTGGCGGAACAAGAAAAATGCGCCATTATCACGTCAAAAGGGCTTTTTCAACTGACACGTATGCCACAAGGGCTGTGTAATGCCCCATCTACTTTCCAACGGGTGATGGACACTATCCTTGGCAACTTGAAGCTGTCATGCGTTTTTGTATACCTTGACAATATCAACTTTTTCCCGCACGTTTTCTGAGCACCTTAACCATTTGGAAGAGGTATTCCGCCAGTTGGCTGAGGCCAACATCAAAAATAAAGCCCTGGAAATGCCACTTTTTCAAGGATCAGTTAGAGTACCTCGGGTTTGTAGTTGATGCAACACTGCTGAGGCCCCAACCAGCTAAGGTGGAGGCCATTCATAAAATGACTACACCAAGCAGTAAGCAAGATATACAAGTATTTTTAGGAATGGTTGGCTACTATCACCGCTTCATACCAAACTTTAGTTGTATTGGAGGTCCGCTGTTTGAGTTATTAAAAAAGGACGCCACGTTTGAATATATGGAACACTCTCAACGCTCCTTTGATAATCTTTGAACAGCGTTGATCAATGCGTCAGTGCTACACTACCCAAATTTTGAAAAGGAATTTATTATACAGATGGATGCATCTCTTTCTGATGTGGGGGCAGTTCTGTACCAAAAAGATGATGATGGGGAGGAGAACCCAGTGGTGTACTGCAGCTGAAGTCTGAATAGCCATGAACGTAATTATACTGTGACTGAGCGGGAGTGAATAGCAATGATTTATGATTACAAGTAATTCAGAATATATTTGCATGGTGTAAAGTTTAAAATTGTAACAGATCACGCCTTGTTACGCTGGCTGCAGAACCTTAAAGAGCCTGAGGGCTTTCTAGAATGATGAGCCCTTAAACTACAAAATTACAACTTTGAGATCCTTCACAGACCAGGAGCAAAACACCAGAATGCTGTTTGCTTGTCGAGGCTAGCAACTAAGCAGTTACATCAGATCTGAGCGATATTATGTATTACAAGATGCTCAGCGGAAAGTAAAATGATGAGCTGCCCCAAGTCATCAAGGTGTTGAATGAAATGTGAGCCAATACTTTCCAGCGGAATAGTGAGCTGTATAAGTGTATCAGCAACTCAACAGTAAACTTTCCGTGACCCTCAATGCAGCCTAACAATATCATGAGTGCACATAGGGCAGTTGAGCATGGTGTCATGTGCAAGACGTTGGAATTATTGCGGCCTCAGTATTATTAAGAAAGCATGAACTTCTATGTGCTTGATACTATCTCATCCTGTCACCAGTGCCAAATGGAAAAGCCGTTCCACTGGAAGACCTCATACCAGTTAGTGAAGCCACACTTTGCTTGGCATACGGTCTCCCTTGATGTCATTGGCCCTCTGCCAACAGGAGATAACCAGTTCAAGTATATTCTGGTGGCAATTGTCCACTTGTCCAGGTGGGTTGAGGCGCGGGCCATTCAGGATCTGGGAGCAGTTACTGTGGCTAAGTTTGTAATGAAATGCATCATCCAGCATCACGGCTGCCTACAGTTTATCCTTACCAACAACCAAACTAATTTTACCTCTTACATACCCCAAGCTCAACTTAAGATGGCCATCCGAGGGGTTCTAACAGCCCCATATCACCCCAAGTCCAACAGAATGGTTGAAAGAGTTAATGGGACCCTGGTGATTATACTACAGAAGTTGGTTACAGATATGCCCTCCAATTGGAGTATCCTCCTTTCTATCGTGGTCTTTGCCTACATCATTAGCTACCATTCTGCCACAGGGAAAAGCCCAATCCAATTGATTTACAGACGGCACCCTGCTCTGCCTGCGCTTCTATATGCTTGTGTAGAGGACACTGGCGGAATGGATCTGCAACTCTATTTGACCACCCCAACAAATACACTGATTAAATTACAAACTGAAGCGTACTCATTCAGCTTAGCTAAGAAAATCAAAAACCAGGCTGCTGATTAGGTATGGCGAAGTGGCCTAGCACAGTTTAAAGATGGAGACATGGTTCTATTCCATGATCAACATGAATTCAGGCAGAAACACAATTTGACTAGTATCTGGATTGGGCCATTATAAGTTATTGAGATGACAGGTATAGATGCATATACTATCAAGGACCCCACTAGTGGTCAGATCATCAACCAAGTGCATGCAAAATTCCTCCAGGTGTATAAGCAATAGGAGTCTTATTATCCAGTCAAAGGGGGTATTGTTATGATTCTGATATGACTGGACAATAAGCCCTAAGTTAATATAGCGGAATGGATGGAATCCGTTGAGTTTGATATGAGTTATGATTATTTGAGCGCCTTAAAATGAGGCAATATTGGGTTGTTGAGAAATTTCTTTAGATTAGGCGAGCGTGAGATTTATGAGTGAAGAATTGACGGAACCAATGAATTATGGCGAATTGAACTACTAAGCCACAAAAGCGGTATCATCCAAATTCACTATGATATAAGCAAGGTGAGATGATCAATATAGGGGGTTGTTGATAGTTTAGAGTGAGCAGAACAGCGAGGATCCTTTGTAGTTATTGTATTATATAAAAAGGGTATAGTGGGAGCAAGTGCTCCTTATTTATAAACAAGTTTAATCTGTTGTTTTGAGGGCAACAACCATCATATTGTTGGTCCTATTGCTCAGTGGGTCAAACCCTGTGTAGAATCCCTTTTGGCGTATCTCAACGATTCTGCCAAATTTTACAACACTGCTATTGAGGCAGTTCTTTCTCAGAAAAACAATGAGGGTGAGGAGCATCCTGTTGCATAATGAAGTCAAAGCCTGAACTGCCATGAGTGTAATTATACCATAACTGCGTGGAAGTACTTAGCGGTAACTTACACATATAAGCAATTTAGAGTCTACTTGCATGGGGTGAAGTTTAAAGTCATAACGGATCACGCGTCATTATGCTGGTTACAGAACCTCAAGGCGCCTGAAGGGCGTCTAGCCCAATGGGCCCTCAAACTGCAGGCGTATGACTTTAAGATCCTCCACCAACTGAGAGAAAAACACTAGAATGCAGATATTTTATCTAGATTGCCAACCATTGCTGTGATGACTGATCTCAGTGATATGATGTATATTAAGATGCTTAGCAGGAAATATGATGATGAACCGCCCAAAGCTATAAAAGCACTAGATGAGATGTGAGCAAATACTTTTCACCAGAATGTGGAATTTTACAAGTGGATTTTTCTTTTCTATGGTAGACTTCCAACAACCCTCGGCATGGTCTAGCATTATCATGAGCACACAAGACAGTCAGACATGGTGGCGTGCACAAGACGTTGTAATTGCGGACCATCTAGTACTAAAAAAAGACGTTGTAATTGCTCCACCCTCAGTATTACTAGAAAGGCATAAACTTTGATGTACTTATCCATTTCCTGTTGCCACCAGTGCCAAGTGGATAAGCCGTTCCTCCAGAAGATCTTTTACTGGTTAGTGAAACCAAATTTTTCTTAGCATACTGTTTCTCTTGATTTCGTTGGCCCTCTGCCAATGGGAGCTAACTGATCAAAGTACATTCTGGTGGCTATTGACCACTTGACCAGGTTTGTTGAAGCGCAGCTGATATGGATTTGGGGGCAGTCACAGTGGCCAAGTTTGTAATGGAACATATTATCCAGAGACCGGTTGCCCTCATTTCATTCCTAAGATAACGGAACCAACTTCATCTTGTACATCCTCCCAAAGTTGAAAGATCTGATGGGCATCTGCGGGGTTCTGATGACTCCATACCACCCTGAGTAAATGGAATGGCCGAATGGGTCAATGAGACATTATTGAACATCCTCAGGAAGATGATAACCAATAACCCTATGATTGGAGTTCCCTCCTGTCTACCACCATTTTTGCTTATAACATCAGCTATCACTCCGCCACAGAAGAAGATCCCCTTTCAATTATAATATGAATGACACCCCACTATTCCGGCATTGCTATATGAGTGTGTAGAAGATACTAGCAGAATGGATCTACACTATTTTTAAATATTCTAGCTGAAACGTTGATTAAGTTGCAAATGGAAGCGTACTATTCAGCCTGGCCAAAAATATCAAGAATCATGCTTTCAATAAGGTACAGCATAGTAGATTATCTCAATTCCAAGAAGGTGAGAAGGTTTTTCCACGACCAGCGTTGGTTTGGGCGGAAACACAAGCTGGCCAACACCTGTGTTTCCATTCAAAATAGTTGAGAAAATTGGCATTGACACCTACACCATCAAAGACCCAGTGAGTGGTTAAATCATTAATTGCATGCATGAAAAGCTTCTACAAGCTAAACAGAAGGAGACTTATTGTCAATTCTAAAGGTGGGTTTGATGCTGAAATTCTCATATAGCTGGATAATAATCTTGGAAGAGCTGTGGTGGATTGGTGAGAATCAGCTGACTATGATGATTAATTATGAGTATTTGAGCGCCTTGAGATGAGGTGATATTGGGCTATAATGGGTTGTTATTGGATCGCCTCCAAATAAGGTGATAAGGCAATTCCAACATTCAATGAATATTATTTAGATAGCCTTGAACTAAGATGATATAAAATTTAAGAATACCATTTCAAAACCAATGAGAATACAGCAGACCTGGCTAGTCTAAACCAATAAAACAGTATTATATAATGTTGCTGATAAATAAATGAGATGTGGCAATTGAGAGAGGAGGCTGTTAATAATTTGGAAAAGAGAGGAACAGCGAAGAACCGCTATATTTATTAAGTAAATAAAAGTGTTATTGGGACAAATGCTCCTATTTTAGTATATTTCAAAAGTGTTTGGAGGACTGATAATCCCCATATTGTCCATCCGTTATTTAGTGGGCTCAACCTGTGTGACCCTTACAGTGTATCCTAATGGTATTGCTAAAAATTATAACAACCTATATCAGGAACTGAACACTTTGCATAACCTGGTATAATCACAGGGCAGGAACTATGGAAAGAAAATTATCACCTGGTCAATTCCTGAAAACAGGAACAGGCTAACTAACAACTCAAGGCAGAGAGACACCAGTTTTTTTCAATATTTCAAATACATCAAGATGTTAAAAATACCACTTACAAGTGCAAAAAAGATCATGTCTAGGAGCTTTCCTCAGATTATATTTCTAAAGACAGTAGGGAGGCACTTGAGCAAAATTTCTAGTATTTTAACTTCCATACTAGTATCAGCAGCTATTTCTAATGCTGCTATGAAAACCAGCTGTGGCTGACATAGATTTGAGTAATTTGGTCACTTGCAATGCATATATCAGCCATTTATGGAATTTGGGCTAGCTTAACTGGGAACTAGAGTTTAATAATTCTTAGTATATCAACCCTGTTAACCTACCTAATTTGATAAGCATTGAAATAATTTTACATTTATCATGGTTATTTGAGGTAACCATGGGAAACACAACTGACCAGGCCAAACTGGTCATATTAATGAATTTTTTGGACCCTATTAGGCAAGTAAAGCAATGCTAAAACATTGTGAGGTTGGCATGTCTTATTATAATTCCAAAGATGTTTATTTAACCAAGGTAAACCAACCAGGGGATGGACAATACTAAAACAGAAGCTTCAAAAACTAAACCAATTCAAAACATGAACTAACTACCCTAAACGAGAAGCAGGAAACACAAAATAATGAAAATAAAAAACAACTACCAGGAGGCACAGTGGCGAGCCGCTTATCCCATCATGGTGGAGGGGAGGGGGATCAGAGGATTAAAATCTTTATCCTCAGAATTAGCATTAAAGTGGATCAATGCTGATAGTAAGGGGGTTGGGGCATCCGCAGGATGAGGGTTGAGGTGAGGTAGAAAGCAGTTGAGATTGTTGATTTGGGCCTGAATAAAGGATTCTATGAATTTGGCAATAGGATGTATGGCTTGGATGCAGGTGTCAGGAAGTTAGGTAATTTTGCAATATTTGATCTGATGACATATGTGGATGGGAAAAATTTTGCTATATTAATGACATGTTTGACAGTGATGGTGGCAATCTCATGGAGGCGTTGAATTTCCTCTTTTTCAGTAGGAGGAAAATCAGAGGGGAATAAGGGGACATGAAACCAATTTTTAAATTCAGTGACAGATGTCACAATTCCGATATAAATGGACAATACTCGTGGGACAGTAGGGCGGAATCCGCCAAACATAATATCAGTTACAACTATTTGAGTGCCTTGAGATGAGGCAATATTGGAATATAATGGGTCTTTAGTGGATATAATGGGTTTTATTGGATTGCCTTTATATAAGGCGATAAGGCAATGTCAATATTTGACAAATATGAAGTAAATCAACTACAACTAGGGTGACAGAGGATTAGAGAATAACGAGCCAAATTTAAGATAATTGCCATAATAGAATAGCATAAACCATGAGAAGCAGTATCACCTGAAGCCGCTGTATATATGTGAGATGGGTGATTGAGAGAGGTAGGTTGTTTTTAGCATAGGAGAGATGAGACAGCGAAAAGTAGCTGTAATTATAAAAAAACAAATATAGAATCAATTGGGGAAATTGCTCCTATTTTAAGTATATTTTCAAGTGTGTCCAAAGGACTGACAATCCCCACATTGTCTGTCCATTGCTCTGTGGGTTCAACCTGTGCAAATAACCCAACGGCTTATAATGGTACCATCTGAAATTATAACAACGGATTTTGCCACAGCTTTGAAATGATAGCAAATTTTGGGCAAGACCACTGCAGCCTCAGCAAGCTGGTGGTCACTTTTGTATGGGATAGCATAGGGTTTGGGGACATATTGTTTGGGTGGGAATGGGGCATCAAATTTTGAATTCATGAAAGGTTATAGATTGATTGGTTTAGCTGGAGGTGGAATAGTTCACCCAATTTGGTCACTTCATCCAATAAGTCCCAAAAAATTTGGTTGACTTAAGTTGATTTAGTGATAGGTGGCTGTGGTTGGGTAGGTTTTGAGGTGGAGGATTTTTGGATTGAACATTGGTCTAAGCCTGCACCCAATTGGTTGGTATTGGTGCTTTGGCCAGCTTAAGTTTGAGGTGCTAGATTTGCTTCTAATTAAAGATCATGGCCTGTGGGGGTGGGGGAAGCAAAATCCCCACTTAAATGCTGTTGGTTTGGCCTCATGGGTGAAGTTGGCCATGTTTGCAGGGTGTGAATTATATTGACATGCTTTTTTCATATGGTACAATTCATATCAGAGGGGGCAAATTGTGGAATCGTTGTTGGTGTGGGATCAAAAGAAATGGTTGAGTGCAGATGGGATATAGGCACACATTGGGATATGCTGGGCCATGTTTAGCTGGTGGGGATAATGGTGCCATTGCCCAAGGTGCTGCTAGTCTCTCAGCACCACTTGGGACAATAAATTTGAGTATGGGGTCTGTGCCATAGGTGGACATCCCAAACAGCAACTCCTCGTATATAGATTTATTGCAGGGAAGGCTGACCATGGGACGGACACTTCCAAATATGACTCAGAAGAGACAAAACTTAGTACCAGGGAAGGCACCCCAGAGAAGCGTTGCTATCTCTTGTTGCCAGCGGGAATGTCACTTATGGAGAGGGGGAGGGAACGTGTGGAGGGGCTGTAGCCACAATTGAACACGTGTGGAGGAAGGGGTCTGATCTGATGAACCAAACTGGGAACCAGGAGGAGACCAGCCTTTCAGCGACGTGGTGGGAGATATCCAAACATCCACGCTTGAAAGTGGTCCACCAAATGAGACCGGAATCTGTGGACAGCTTCAGGGAGGTGGGGTGGAGCCTGCGATGGCATCTAAGACAATCGTGTGGATGGTCCGCATGGCGATTGCAACCACCAAAGGATGGAGGAGGGTGGAAGAGGGGAGGCCATTGATAGAGAAAACATATCTTTTGACAGACTGAAGGGATGCGTTTGATCCTGGCCCAGCAGACGTTGAACTTCGCGCCATATCACTTAAGAGGTAGGGCACTTCTCCAGGCGGTGGAACAGCGTTCCATACTGGCCACACATGACACAGGATGAGTGTCAAGCGTTAGAGCGCTCAGCCATAAGGTACACCTGCCTCAGGCAGCGCCACACATGGGAGCGGACTTGAGGCTGCAACAGAGGATGGTGTACGTGTTTCCAGATAGTTTCTGGTCTCAATGGAGTAAGGGATGTCCATCATGTCCAGGTAGTCCACCCTGGATAGGACATGGGACCGAATGGGGATTACGCCATAATGGATGGGTAGCCCCTGTACCTCTTGTGTGAACTGAGGAGAGGGGCGGCCTCTTTGGGTTGTATGTCCGCTAATATGAATTCTCCACTCAGCGCTCTGCATGGAGAGTAGGATTCGTTTGTAGTGGGTTTTAGTCCCGTGAGGACCTGTGGCTGATGTGTGTGATGTGAGGTATATCATCAGGGAGTGGGGGTTCGATGGATTGTTGAGGCCCAAGGCGCGGGAGAAGTTGGAGAGGGCTGTGCGGGACCAGTATTGGGAGGGGAGTGTAGGGGCAGTGACGGCCGCAATCTAGGTTCCCAGGATCTTGGCAGCATGGGCTTTGAAGTCAAGCAGGCCCATGCCACCATGATGATGAGGGCCAAACATGACCTCTAGCCGTACTGGTGGAGGGCGGCCTGACCAAAGCCATCCTTGCAGCAAGGCATACAAGGATTTGGAGAAGCTTGGGGAGAAGGGGATGGCATGGGCTCCAAACCAGACTTTGGAGAGGAGCATAGAGTTGGCTAAAACAACCCTGCCAGTAAGGGAAGTAGGGTGGGCTCTGAGAGAGGCGATTCACTTTTTCACGTTGTCCATAATATGGCACTCCATTACTGCTGACGCATATCCACCTGCCTCCAACCACACTCCCAGATGGCGTACCGGTCCTATGGTAGGTCGTGGCACAAAGGGGAGCACCAGTGGAGCGGTGTGTTTTGAGTTAGTAAGGCGTGGACGTGGGCGAGCAGATGGGCCGGGTTGGGAACTAATTGTTGGGGTCCAGCAGTTCTAAAACCGACCAAGGAGGATGATATTGGTTTTGGAAGCGTTCAGTGCCGCGTTGCTTACCTGGGATAACTCCTGGATGAGAGCTTCAAGCGCGCGTGCATCTTGATTATTAGACATCCCAACCACACAATCATCTGCAAACGCATTATCTTGACTGGGGCTTGGCCTGGCACATGGACCTCAGTGAGTTGGGCATTCACATTTCGCAGTAGTGGGTCAAGCTGAAGTTGTATAAGAGTGAGCTAAGGGGGTCCCCTTGTCGCAAGCCCCTTTGAGGGCGGACTACTTCCATCAGGAAGCCAGGGCCACGTACTGCCATTGTTGCAGATTCCGTGAGCAGTATCACCCAGCTGATGAAGCGAGGGGGTAAGCGGAATTGATGGAGGCAGGCCCTGAGGTACTCCCAGTTTACTCTATCATAGGCCTTTTGTTGGTCCAAGAATACAAGTGCCCTGGAGGCTGTGGATTGACATACATTAGCCACAGAGTGCATGTTATCCCAAATTGACCTTCTGGGTATGAAACCAAATTGTTCTGGGGAGATGGTGGCAGATGCTACAGTCCCTAAACGGTTAGCCATGATTTTTGTTAAAGTTTTAGTGTCTGGGTTTGTTAGAGAAATGGGACACCAGTTGGCTAAGTCTAGCTTTTCCCCTTTCTTGAAGAGTGTGACGGTAAAGGCCTCATGTCTTCCTGGTAGGAGGCGCGTTTTCAACAGGCTTTGGTTAAGTGAGGCGAGCAGCAATGGGGATATATATTTGAAATACTTTTTGTAGAACTCATATGGAATGCCATCTGGGCCTGGGCATTTTCGGTTTGGCGCACCATGAATGGCTGTCCATAATTTGGTTGGAGTAATCAAATTTATTATTTCCGGGTATCAGAAAATGGTGTGGATGTGGGCTTTGTTGAGAAATTCTGCCACTTCAGCCAGCTGAATTTGATCAGATCAGTACAACTCGGAGTAATACTTTTGTGTTTTGATTGCCACTTCAGCCAGCTGAATTTGATCAGATCATTACAACTGGAGTAATACTTTTGTATTTTGATTGCCACTTCAGCTGGCATATCCACAATGGAATCATCTGATCTTCGCACCTGTGTGCAGGCCACGCTCTGGCATGGTGCAAAATTTTTTTAAGAAATTTGCGGTGCACTTGTCGCCTTTTGTGATGCGTGTGGCCCTGTACTGAACACAAACCCAATGTTTGTGTTGCCTTTCGAGTGCATTGAGGTGGGTGGCTGCCTATGCCCACTTCCAGCCCCATGCAGAGCTGTATCCTGTAGCTGGGATGTTGGATCCAGTTGTGCCAACTCTGCCAGAGCGTGTGAAATGACTGCCAATTTGGCTCATGAGCGTTGGGAGGAGAGGTGGCAAGAGTGGCGGATGATATCCTCTTAGAAGGCTGACCATGTGGAAATTGGGTCCACGCAGAATGGTGTAACAAACTCTTTTTCCAAAGTTGCTGATTCCACCCAAGTGGAAAATCCTGGCGACGCAAGTTTGGGAGGGTGGAGTTTGCACCAATGTGGGGCCTTAACCACGGTGACAGGAAAGTGGTAGGTTAGTGAGACCAGTTGATGGTCAGATAATTCCAATTTTTGTTGTTTTGAAGTGGGAGATGTGGGGTTGGAATTTCGCCAGCGCTAGGATAAGGTCAATGCAGGTCATAGACCTTAATTGGCCATTGTGGACGTGGGGACGCATCATGTTTTTGAGCAGCAGGGCATGTCGTGGCAGCGCATCCATAAACATGAGGTTGGCCTTTAGAACGCGCAGTTCTATGTGACCCTGGGGGGCGTGGGGTGAGGAAGGCCACCGGTCCATTGGTGTGTTTAGACAACAGGTCATGTCACCGACTAGGAAAGAGTCTGGGGGTAGCAGGAGGGATTTGACCGATGAGAAAAATTCCTGACGCTCGCATGCACTGTTTGGGGCATAGATGTTAACAATTGCATGCACTACATTAGCCCATGAGAAAGTGACAATGAGAACTCGGCCATTTAGGAATGTTTCTGAAGATAAAAATTTGAAAAAATTATTTTTCTGAATTAGCACCCCACAGTGCTTTGACCAAAAGGATAGGGATGGGAGGAGCACTGTTCTCCAAGCTTCCTCAGAACCTCATGGACAGTGGGACTCCTGGATGACCAGGATATTCACGGGTAAATTGTGTTGTAAAAAACTCAGTTTCCTAGCCTGGGACGGGGAGGCCTTGAGTCTGGCAATATTCAACATCCCTAAAGTGAAGGTTTCCCCCTTCGCACCTTAGGTGCGAGGGGGTGGGCACCTGGGCCCACCAGCCTCCTCTAGATCCCCATGGGCCTTCACAGCAGCGTGGGTGTTAGCAGCATCACTATTGGGGTTTTTGTTAATTTTTGCGGAAAGAGTTGCATTGGCTTTAGCCTTCACTTTTTGTTTTCCCAACGTCAGACGAATTTTTTGTGGTGCAGATGAGTTTGGTGCACCATTGAGCGGGTCAAAATTTTTTTTTTCAGCTGGGATGGGTCCCAAGTCGGTTTTGACCAGAGCTTAGGTGCAACAATTGGGTGAGATTGAATCCCCTATCGGATCCTTGGATTGAGTGGCCTGCTTGGCATGGGCTTCCCAATCTGATTGGTTGATGGATTCCTGAGTTGCTTCCGCCGCAAAGGTTTCCATGTCCTCCTGGCGTTGTGAGTGTGGGATAGCGGTGGTGGCTTTGGCCGCTTCCTTGGCCGCGGCCCTGCAGGCCTGTTTGGCCTTCTTCCACTCTTGCGGGGAGATAGGCTTTACCAGTAGGTAGCAGTCTTGTGCTCCCCCTGGGAAAGCATCTTTGGTGCTTGCAGTTGGTTCATAGTGCGCCTCTCCACTGGCCATGGCCACTGAGGGGTGCTCTTGGAATGTGATGCCCTCCTTGGTGGGGCATGCATGCACCTTATGGCTGAACACGTCATAGTGGGTGCAAATGGGGGGCGCGCTGTCCACGGTCACCTGGAATGGGTGGGTGGTATGCCCTGCAATATCAATAAAAGTGGAGTGTGGGATCTGGGTTAGGTCCTTTACAATCTCCTCGGTTGGGGTCAGGACTGCGATGGCTTTGCCAGTGCATAGGTGTGGCATCAGTGTGAGGTGTTGCATTTTGAAAGATTGTATTTCGCCATATATGGCGAGACCATCTTTCAGGTGTTGTTCCAAAATGTCACGTTTTACCGTAGTAGGCAAAAAGTCAAATGAGAGGAAAATTTGGTTTGATTTGTCCATCTGGTGCATTTGGTTTTGATGACCCATTGCCCTTTGGGGAGGTCGACCACTACGCACACCACCGCAGCCTTGTCTGATGCCTCTTTGCTTTTGAAACCTAGGTCCAGCCAACCGCGTGACATGGAGTGAGGTGCGACATACACTGCAGTTAGTAAAATTGTGTGCACATCTTCACAAAATTTTTCCCATAAGGCCATTTGTTGGATGTTCAGAAACATGTGGACTCCAAATTCCACCGATGAAAGTGGCTGGGAGTGTGGCATATTGATGTACTGGTTGCATCGTGCTTGCCATGTGAGTATCTCTGGGGAAATGGTGACCGCCAGTTTTTTAAAATTTTTGTCTATTCCACTGGTTTCTCTGGGGCGTTTTCGAATGTTGGAGGCCGCGGGCCTTCCACCTGCTCCTCTTACCTTACTTGCCCAACTGCTCCCTGACATGGGCGCAGACTAATATCCTCTGTGAGATTATCAAACTAGATTCAGTCTTGAATTGAATAGGTTGCAAAAGTGATTGCAATGAGAAAGAAAAGTTTCGCAACTCCTCATATAGAGTTTGAGGGGGAAGGTTGGAGGGAAGGTTTGTAAAGGTCACCAAAATTGTGGTATCTTTGAGGAGACGAGTTCAGGTGGTGTTAATGGGTGTGTTTTTATAAAAATTTAGGGCATTGTTGCTGCTGCATCTGCATCATCTTCAGTAGGAATTAAATATTGAAGTAGCCCTTGTAAGGGTGGAAGTCAATAAACCCTTCTAGGCAAAGGTGGCCATTGCCAGCTCAATTATTGCTTTGTTGGCATATGGTAAGAAACATTATACTCAACGCGGAGGCAAAAGTGAATATTTGATTGGGGTAGGGATAAGGCTGGGGGTGGGTTGTCTTTGACTCGTGCAAGGTGCAGTGCTAGGTCCCTTGGATGGACATAGCAGCCAGATGTATTTGGCGGACTGGATGTGCCAGTATGCATGTGTTTGCTTGCTGTGTGGTTAATGCTAGCATGTGGTGGATCTGAGGACATAAATTTGAAAATTAGTATGGTGAGGCAGTAGTGGAAAGTTGACTTGTTTTTCAAAAATCACTTGAAAATTGATGTCGAGCAGAAATAAAAAGAAATCCTAATTTCAGAGATGTTATTATTGACAAGTTTGGTGGGGAAGAACTTATGATATGACAGATTACTTCTTTCCTTATATAACTTTTAACCCCTTTGAAAAATTTTCAAACTTTTCTGGTTGCTTTTACTAAAAGGCTCAAGTATTCTATGTGGCCAAGGTTCTGAGTCAATACTTTAAAAATTTGTTTTTCTGGACAGTGGGCTCCGCTAGTGTGCCAGGCCAACCAGTATGGAGACTGGCTGAAACTTGCTGTTTTGCCTTCATAGGCATACCAATTTACTTACAAGTCAACATCCAACCAGCCAACACAGTAGCCCAACGGCTTCGCCTTTGCCCCATGGTCTATCTTGGGTGTGCCCTGGGAAGTCCATCCCCCATCCTTGGCGGCCATGGCACTCCTGCGCTACACCAACCTTATGACCAATCGCTAACCAACCTTGTGTGTGCCCTGGCAAGTACATCCCCCATCCTGGGTAACTATGGCACTCCCGCGCTGCACCACCCTTCAGGCTGACATCCAGCAGCAAATCATTGTTTTGGCTGGTTGGCCAGGTTCCCATCAGTTCCTTGTAGGGCTGAGATAAGGGAGCTGGCAGTGTCAGCCACTCCAGGTGCGCACCCTACAATAACTTTGGGAATCTCAAGTCTCACCTTTTTCTAATTTAGCAGACTAACTACTAACAACTAAAATAAGATGGCTGAAAGAGAGATCTTTATTTGGAGGGGAGAACGACTATTTAAACAAAAGGTTACTGTGTCTATGAAAACCCCTCGGCCATCCAAGCTGTAACATCAACCAATTGCAATCATTCCTGATAGAGATTCCTTCCCATTCTGCTCATTGTAATTACCAAATATGAAGTTGATTCATCCTTGGCACAAGTTACCAGTCAGCTGTATATAAATTACTATTATTATAGATACTTCAAGCATCCTTGGCATAAGTCACCAGTGTTGGAAATTAGACAGAAAATTCACAATCAGAAATTTGATAACGAATACTTTGGCTCTCCATTAATCAATCTCACAATCATCTTCAAATGGAGTTGGCATCAAGATAAGGTTTTGCCAAACTTGGATTCAAGGCAGTGAAATCATTATCAGATGAATGTAAATGAATATATCAGTTTTTTCGCCAGAAATTCCCACAATAACCCACGATTTTGCAGTCAGCGCTGAAATAGGATTTTTATCAAGCCTAAATGATTGATAATTTTATAACGTCAAATAATATTAAACTAGGCGATTAGCCAGCATTCACACCTGACAAAACAGCACCCCTAATTACAATATTATAAAAAGAAATACTTTTGGTTAATTTTTTGACAATTATGATGTTCTGATGTTTTTTGCCATGCCTGCAAACATTTCAAGGATTTGTATTGGGACATTTACTGGTTTGACTACCAAAACCACTATAATATCAAATGGTGAATTACCTCAGACTCTGCGCCTTACTTTTGGTGCCCTTATAATATACCTTTTAAGAAGGAAGCTAGTGTTTATTACCTGACCTTGACCATAAACAAATAGGTAGAAAAAACTTCAGCGGACTAAGATAGGGATATTCTACTTCTGCCAAAAAATTTAAAAACCCAGTTAAAGGTCAAGTGAAATGAAAGACTGCCTCATTTGTGGAAAAGTCCAATATGATTATAGCAAATGAGCTTGCTGACTCCTCAGACACAGGCAAACAGCAATTGATTTAATTACCTGAACCAGGAATATACTCCTGACATTTATATACTTACTGGCTCAGATAATCAAACTAAGTGTACATATAAAGACAATAGAGTATATAAAATTTACGTTTGAACAATTTTAGACAACGTGGAACCCATCAACATAGTTTCCTTGACGCCAATGAAAAAATTTGCAACTATAACCAATATTACTCATTGTAAAGAATAAGTTAACCACAATACCTAATACCACTATATCATTAGGAGCTTATAGCACCTTGATGCTGGGGTCTGTTACTTAAGTGTTGTCTGCTCCGGCCATCATATTACCTCATGACAATTATGTGCTACTTATCTTTATCTCCCATGAGAAAATATGGGCTTAAAGCAAACTTTGAAGATAATAATTTGGATATTGAGGGACAACACTTTCCACTGTCTTATACCTGAATAATCCTCCAATAATGGACGTTGATTTGTGGCATGGTTATCAAGGGTCCTAATGACATCATGGAAATTGCTTTGAAGTCACCTATCGAGACTATGAATCTTAGTCCATAAAATAGAATTAACTCTGCTGATCTATTTTATGATCTAATGAAAAATGCTCTAATATTTTTCTGGATACTTTTTTGCTAATATGTATACTGTTCATCCGCAGCTTCTGAGGCAGTAGGATATTGAAGCATCATTCCCAAATGGAGCTTAAACCTACCCTATTCAGCTGTTTAACTTATGATAATGGCTTTTTCTTGCCTTATTCATTACTTTTGAATATTACAAATCCAAACCAAACAGCAAATTTATTAATTGCACAGGTGAGATGAGCGGAAATAATAGAAACAACTTGAATTGAGTGAGAGCATCCAAGGGCAATAGACTGACTGGTACACTATTGATGGGTAGAAACGCCCTGGAGGAGGGTCAGGAAACATTTACTTAAAGAGACAAAAAACCCAGAAACCACCTGTGAATGTGGATTTTATAACAAAGCAAAACTTGTACTTGGAAATACAACACTTACAACCCATATCTTCAGTTGAGCTTGGGCTCCACCTCTACCTATGGGTATATTCCACCATTCCTATGGGAAAGAGTAGGCGAGGAGCAGGACACCCTGTTCCCACACACCATCTATGTCTCTAAATACACAATCTACCATAGATGGATTAATATTGGTTTTGAAACAGAAGATGATGCAGACTGTGGCACAAAAGTATGTATCACAATCAATATTCCTTCTGAAAAACGTATGGTTGAACCATTTGCAGCTGTGAAACAAAGTAAAGCATTTATTTTCTCTTTCAACTTATTCTCAACAAACTTATTCAAAAGATGGTATAGGAGGAACTCTGTACTAGTTACCAAAGCTATAAGGAAATAAACAGATTTAAAATGCATCAATTTACCTCATGCCATCCCTGTGCACCTGAAAGGAAAATGCAATTATTGACCCAATCCCAGAAGGCCCTCTAGAACCCCACCATAATTTCCCAAACTGCAGTTTTCCACCTACTGGGTGAAGGTGTAATGAAAGTATTTAACATCATACCCAATAGCGCCCATATATACAGACACTGCATTGCCTTAGGGCACAATCCCATGCTAACCAGTGAATGAGGACCTTATGACCCCAGATTCCTGTAAAGATTCAATGGATGAGGACAGCGAGGACTTCACTAAGAAACTAGACACCAACCATACCTTCTTATAGTTGATGTTGGACATTCTTTTCTCAACTTTCGAAAAAGAATGTTGGAGGTTTAAATGCCCCCAAATCCACTTCTTAGATCAGCCAATTACATGTCCAATCTTCTAACAATATTATAGTTAGTGAGGATATGAGTACCATTGGCCAAAAGACCCTGGCGGATTCTCAGTGGAACCCTACCCTTCGGGAAAACATGTTTTATAATCAAAACCAGCTTATTAAAGTAAAAACTGATACAAGCTTTTCTTTCTTGTAACAATCACTTTAGTTACTAGAATTCGATTCAAACAGCAAATTTGGATAATCACACACAGGAAAGATGGGCGACTTTAATAACAAAAATAATACAACATGGGCGAGCGTCGCAGCAAGTGGTGCACTTAATGGTGCAACTAAGGGCAAGAAACGCCCTGGAGGGGGACCAGGAACTCAATCTGCAAAGAAATTGAAAACTCAGACACCATCTGGGTTTATGGTATTTACTGTAAAGCATGCGCAATATATGTACATTCAATTCAACCAACCTTTGTCAAAGGTGGAACGTGGGATCAGACTCTTCCTTGGGGATGAGTCACCAACCCTGTGGGAGAAAACATGTGAGGCACAGCCCTCACTTTTCCCTCACGCGGTGTACGTAGCCACCAACAACATGGGATGCAGCTGGATCAATATTGGTTTTGAAACAGCCGATGAAGCTGATGCTACAGCAAAAATCTGCATGGAAATTGCCCTCCCTGAGGGCAAAAAAATTGTGCGCACCGCGCGCACCAGATGGAACAAAGCAAAAACTTTGTTCATATCCTTTGACTCAATCCCCGCCAACCTTCATCATAAGGTAATCAAGGAGGAGCTCCACAAAGGTCTTGTGGCCTACAGAGAAATCCAACAACTTGAATTACAGCGATTTCGCTTAATGCCTGACCTGTGCACGGACAAAGCTATCGCTGTAATCAACCACTTCCCAGAAGTGGAAGAGGATTTATCCAGAATTCCCCGCGCAGCAGAATTTCACTTTGCAGATGGGGCCAGTCAGCTGCATTCTGAGTTACACCGGAACGCGCACCACCCATTTGCAACCACTGTGGCTCACTGGGCCACAAGGAACATGTATGCCCTGTAAAAGAGGGCTTAATGGAAAATGATTTTTATGAAGAAGCTATGGACGAAGATAATGAAAACTTCGCCAAAATGACTAATGGCCACCACCCATTCCGCTGGGGTGAAGATGGACTATACTCAATATTGGACCCAGTTACAAGCAAACAGCATAAAGCAGCACAAAAAGCCCGCAAGAGAGCAGCGGCTGAAGCGGCGGCACACGCGGAATCTGCCATTAACCACGGACAAATTCAGGAGGATATTTCAGATATTCACCAAACCAACCAATCAGAACAATATGCCCAGGTTGAAAATTTTCACAGTAACCAGACTGAGCCACAAAGCGCCATCAGTCATGCAAATACTGAGAAACAATGCAACCGCAATTTGGGTGAAAATGCGGTGCACAATGCAACAAAGTTGAACCTCAAAAATATAAAATCCAATCAACAACTTGCATCAAATCAACATGAGACCTGTGCAGGAAAAGTTGATGCAAATGCAAAAAACCGCAATTCCCTTGAATCATTGGGTCAGATCAAGGGAACCAACAATGGCAGTGAAAGAGTTGGAGTACAGATGCGGAGCATGGCCAAAATGAGCCGCGGTGGGATAGGATTAGAGGGTCCTCCCAACTGCTCCTGAGGCGCCACGGGCACCTCAGTGCCAATAGGGATGTTAAATATCGCAGGAGCCAGGGCTCATACGTCCCAAGCCAAAAAGCTGGCATTCCTGCGAAAACCTCTTGTAGACATCTTGGCCATCCAAGAAACCCACTGCCTACAAGGGGAAGAAGAATCCTGGTCAACCAGGGTCGCACCATCACAATCAGTATGGACATCTAACTGTGGGGTGATAATCCAAAAAACAAAAAATTTAATATTACAAATTCATCATCACAGTTGCACGGTCAAGTCCTGGTAGCAACAATCACATGCCAAGATGAAATAATTTCATTAGCACGTATCTACGCACCGTGCACTGCAACTGAGAGAAAAAAAATTTGAAAAAATTTCTACCCTCACCCTCCCACCAGATATCATCATGTTAGGCGATTTCAACTGCTGGGATAACCCCAATACAGATCGATGGCCTAATCCCAGGGGATACCCACCTGGACACATTGAATATCGCACAATGAAGGCATCTCTTGGGTTACAGGATGCTCTTCCTCCCAATTCACCAATCCTTCCCATATGACAAGACCTAACATATGTGAGGAACTACTCATATCAATGAGTCGTATTGACCACATCCTCATCCCACAATCCCACCACTCAAGAATCTCCAAATTTACATCAAAAAAAATCAATTTTTCTAATCACCGATTAGTTATGGTGCATTTAGTGCCAAACCAATTCCTTACACAGGTGTCGCCTTGGAGAAAGCTTCACCCAGAAAATATAAGATTGCATGAGATATCTGACTGGGTTGAAAACAAGGCTACAAACCCAGAATTCACAGCCCCATTCACTTCAGATCCCATCGGAACATGGGAAAGTTTCAAAAAAGATTTAATCAACAAAACCCAATATATTGCATCACGCAAGTACACCGCGGACACAGCCACAATCAAGCGTACCTTGGCAGAACTAGACCACCTGAAAATAAATACTCTGAGATCTGGCTATAGCCCTAATTGGGGATGCAAATGGGCAGAAATTTCAGCCTGACTTAACAATCTCATCTTTGAACACCAACACAGAATCAAAGTATCAAACAAAGGTAAGTTCATAAAGGAAGGCGAAACCTGTTCAACATACTTTTTCTGCCAATTCCACTCCCGCAGAAACCAGCCCACATGCACACAGGTCCGCAAGACCAACAGCACTGTGGCAACTGACCCTGAGGAGGTCAAGGCGGAAGTACACCGCTATTACACTGAATTATATCGCCATATGCTGACAGATCCGCAAAAAATTAAAGAATTTATTCAAACTGTCAAGATACAAAGTACACTACCAAATTACAATATACAATCCCTTATCACATGGGTGGAGCTTTAAGAAACAATTCGCGGTGCACCACGTAGGAAATGCCCAGGGCCTGATGGGATACCCTACGAATTTTACAAAAAATATTTTTAACAAATCGCCCCCCTCCTATTGGCGTCAATGAACCAAAGTTTGTTGGAAACACACCTATTACCAGGAGGCCATGAATCCTACGTTATAACCTTGTATAAAAAGGGTGACAAGTTGGACCTGGCCAACTGGCGCCCAACTGCACTCTCCAACACTGACACAAAAATTCTAACAAAAATTTTAGCAGCTAGATTAGGCGCAATTGCATCTGACGTCCTATCACCCAACCAGTTTGGGTTTATACCAGGGCGTTCAATATGGAACAACATTCACCCTGTTGCAAATATTTGCCAATCCAAAGCAACTGGTGCCCTGGTCTTCTTGGATCAGGAAAAGGCGTATGACCGTGTTAGCTGGCCATACCTAAAAGAATGTCTACATGCCTTCAAACTCCCACCAAGATTCATAAAATGGGCGATGCTCCTAACAGAATCTGCAACCATGGCTGTATGCGGCCCTGGATTCCTAACAAACAAGATTAAACCACACAGAGGGCTCAAACAAGGGGATCCCCTCAGCCCACTGCTATACAATTTCAGCTTTGACCCACTCCTCTGATTAACTGACTCACGTCTCATGGGGATAACCGCACAAGGACAACCAACAGTCAAGATACTGGCCTTTGCAGATGACTGTATAGCAAGTATAGCAAAAAATGAAGATGCCCAACAGCTGGAACACACTCTAGAGGAATACTCCAAGGTGAGCAATGCATCACTCAACAAAAGGAAGACAGAAATCATCCTCTTAGGCAAATACACAAACAATTGGGCCACAACATCAGAACCTCACACCAATACTCGAAGAAAAAACCCAATTATATTACCCTTTGCAACACCTCCCACCACCACTCCTGTCTGACACCTTGGAATCTAGCTAGAATCAGGGGGATATGCTAATGAGACAATGTATAGTAACCTGTTACAACGGGTATCCAAACGCGTCGCCTCCCTCAAGGGAAGAACCCCAGGACTAACAGGACGAGTTACAGTTGCTAACTCGCTCATCCTCCCAATACTGTGGTACCAGGCCCATGAGATAGCCTTCTCACCTACCTTTATAACCTCAATTCGCGCGCTTATCCAGGGCTGGCTGTGGCCTGGCTCTCACCCTCCTATACGGATGGAAACACTATTTGGCCCACGCTCAAGCGGAGGCATGGGACTAATAGATTTTGAGAGCCATGCCAAACACATCCTAGGTACCTGGATAAAGGAAATCCTTGCTCCAGACCTCCCGCAACAACATTGGTCCAGAGCAGCAAGGACTAACTTTGCACAGGCGCTCAAATTAACCAACCCACATAGTCCACCCAGACTACTTTCATACCTTGCCAAGCACCCTACTGCAACGGGTCCACATGGAACCTCCCCTCATTTCAAACATATCCTCTGAACTATCCGCCATATGGGATGGACCATAGAGAACATGAGTACTATACAGGGAAGGGGACGACCCAGCCCCCAATTCAAATTAAGAAACCCAGAAAAGCACCCCCAGAGGGATATGCTCGCAACAACCCCAAGCATAGCTAGGATAGATTACCTAGATATGCTAGACATTCCCTATGATTTAACAACACAGAAAGCAATGTGGAAAATGACACACCACCCACTCCTACAACCAAGGATAAGAGCAAACGCCTGGCGCTGTTTGAGAAGGACCTATAGGATGGCAGACCGCTCCAACTCCCTCCACAAAACATGTGCATTATGTGGAGGGGAGGGATCCCTACATCACCGCCTAGAAACATGCCCCCCAACCAAAGCTATATGGCAGGAAGTCGCACGCCTGCTCAAGATTCAAAACGAACAGGAATTCTCGATATCAAAGAGTATCTTCGCACTCCAAATCGAGTCACCAATCCCATCTACACTCCACTCCCTAATAATACCCATTGCAATGTGGACAATACATACGATTGCATTAGATGCGTTCAAAGGGCACGGTCCCAACTTTCATGGGATTATTAACAGAATTCATGTCCACTTACTAGAGCACTTCCAAGCCTGGCTCTATGGATATATGAGACCAAGAATAAAAAGAGCTCATAGAATCATGGTTCCCACTCTGGTTCCTCCACACAGACCTTTTCCTTCACACCTGCTCCATAGCAGGGAAACCCCCTCAGAGTAATGCACCAACCCCCCATACCTGGCAATCCCGCTGGCAACAGGGGTAACTTGAGTACCCTGGGGTGCCCAATTTTTATATTTCTTAGTTATTCTCTTAGTTTTACATATATTTGGTAATGTCTGTCCCCTGGTCAGCTTACCTCGGTTAAATAAAAAGGTAAAAACTAATAGTTGGATTGCTCTGACTCCTCGGCCAAATTTAGGGCATCCATCACATGGTTTCCCCTCAGCCACGTCTCATTCCATACCACTTCCTAAGTGGGGACCCCCCTTTTTTTGGCGTGGCGGAGGTCCCCTGAGGTGAGAAGATTTTACCCACCGGTGATTCGGTGCAATTTATCAAATCATTACCACATGGGGTTTGTTTTGCCCCAGAATATTTTCCCTCATTCTGATAGGGCGAAGCCTATCTTTCCTAATTTGGATGACTAAGCTTTTTGACACTATAGCCCCAAATTCCCATGGCCCCAATATTTGAACTAGTTTAAATATGAAATACTAGTATCAAATAGGGGAGCTTTTTCTGGCTTTCCCCGCACAAAATAAGATATATATAACTTTAAAAAACCGTTTATTAATATTTTATTAAAAAAGTAAGTTTCATATATTTTTAGAAGTATTTATGGCATCCGTTGGTGGATCCCATAGTTGAAGATGGACAATACATGATCACTGACCTTGTCTTGCCCAAGGTACGCAAGATGGCCCATAGGGCCCACAAATGGGCTATGGCCAAGGCAGCATTTCTGGCAAGCACCTATATCACCTCTGGCAAGTCCAGGCAGACATGGAAGAGTTTACCCATGCCAACTAATTAGATCTATCAGAACAAGAATACACTATCTAAGAGGATTTTTAGAGAATTCAGGTATTGCCAAATATCCCCCTTTCTATGACCGACCCAACCCCACCAATATTATGCAAGCTGAACTGCATACCCAGCGGCCAATTCTGCAACCATCAAGGGAACTGCACACATTCATCTGGATCAGAGCGCACCGCAAGAGCATCAAGCTAATGAAAAACCAACAACTGGTAAGAATATATTCATAAGAAAAATTGGAGATTGAATTGTATAGCTGCACAGGAGGTACTGGGCCCATCACACAAAGACAATACCAAAAATGGTGCAAAGGGGTTGGCCAGATGGACCTCCCAATCGCTTGAGGCACTTTGTGCACCTCAATGTCAATAGGGATGCTAGATATCGCAGGAGTCAGAGCCCCAACATTTAAGCTAAAAACTGAACTTTCTGTAAAAACACTTTAGATATATTGACCATACAAGAAGTCCACTATTTACAGGTGGAAAAAGGATCCTGTTCAGATATGATTATACCAACATAATTAGTATGAGCACACCATTGGTTGTTGTGCTCCTAAAAAAATAAAAGTACTAACTTCAGCGCCAATCTGAGCAGTTTTCCTAATTGCAACAATAACATGGCGCATCAAATCTTTGTTTTTGGAATGCATCTAGGCACCAAACAACACAATTAAACAAAAAGAATTTCTGAAATCAGTCGCTACGATCTCCATCACCTGACATCTTTATACTAGGGGACCTGAACTGCTGGGCCAACCCATTAACTGGTTAATGACCTGCAACCATTGTACACCCACTGGGACACATTGAACTCCACGCCATGGAGGTCAGCCTAGCCTATATGACACTCTCTTTCCTGGCGCACCCCTCATATAAACTTGACTCACCCCATATGCGCGCGGGCAAGCAATTTATAATGTTAAATATTGACCACATCCTAGCACCAACAAACTACCAGTCATCTATCTTTAATTTCTCAACAACAGAGATCAACTTTTCCAACCAAATGCTTGACTTGATAGCAGTAACTGCACCCCGTGCACCTACACAGGCCTCCACCTGGAAGAAGATTCACCTGGACATAGTCAGACTCCATTAACTATTTATTTGGGCTAAAAGTGAATTCTAGAAACCAAATTTCACTATTCCCTTTCATTCAGATCCTAACATGACATTGTCGTACTTCAAATTTAATTTAATTAAGCCTAATACCTTGACTCCCACAAGAACTGATTAGACTCTGAAATCATCAAAAGTACCCTTTTTTAACTTTAACACCTGGAACACAACACTGATTACTAGATAAATCCCTGGTTGGGGCACAGGTGGTAAGAGATATTAGCCTACCTAAACGCCCTCAGCCACAATTACCAACTCAGGATCAAGGTGCTGAACAGAGGTAAGCACATAAAGTAGACAAGTCCTGTTCAATGTACCTCTACCGTCAGTTTTAATCCTGTGGGAACCAACCTGCATGCATACAGATCCACAAACTGGATGGAACTGTAGCAGCCACCTGGTGGACATATTCACTAAAGTACACAGTTTCTACTTTCATCTCCATTAGGATTTCCCAGCCAATAAATAATAGCTTTAAACAATCATAAACAGCGCCTGAATTTGTACACCACCATCTGAAAAATCTAGTCAAACTGATCACATATGGGGAGCTATAAAAAACGGTGTGCTTCGCATTGTGAAGAAAATGCTCAGGGCCAGATGTGATACTTTAAGAATTTTAAAAATATTATTTCTTTGAGATGTAAACCCGCGCCTCCTGGCCTCCATGAACAAGTGCCTCATGGACTCTGTCTCCTTCCAGGAGGCCAAGATGCACAGGTTAATACCTTGTTAAGGAAGGGTGACAAGCTAGACCTGTCAGAACAACGGCAGATAAAGTTGAGACTGGCCAGCCTGATGGGATGCAAAAAGCACCCAAAAGGTGATCCAGAATGCTAGGGGCATTTTAACTCAAAAAACATTTAAGTTGACAGGCAGATAATTAATAATGGAAGACCAATGGACTGCAAATTTAACAATCGAATAGGCAAAATCAAATCTCTTTCTGCTAAGCATCACTTTTGAAAATCAATTCAGCCTGAAATTGAGCTCCACTAAAGAGATTTACGAAAACTATTAGCAAAATTATGGCGGGAAACCCCGCAAAAGAACCCGCAGGCTATGCCAAACGAGCCAGCACCACCCCCAAACGAAGCAACCCTCGGTTACCCACCTCAGGGTCAACCAGAATCACCCGCTCTCAAGCAGCAGCCATGAAAGCAGGCACCACCCCCCAACCTGGAGCTACTCCAACTAGCGCCAGTTCACCTGATCGCACTTCTGCAACCTGCACGCCTAACAGCTCTGTGTGTGCTGCCTCCCACCAACCCGCTGGGCCCCCTCCAACCAAGGAGGCCATCACCCACGCTGTTTTAATGGCGTCTGCTCAGTTGAATGCAACTCAGCCCATCCAGACATTCACCTCCCCCATTGTGTCAGCGAATTCAGCCCCATCTATTATTGCTGACGCCGTGTTTCTGTCTCCCTCCATGAGGGCGATACCCAGCTACCTGGCCCCCAAATCCTCAGATGTAAGGTTGGATTAGCCGCACATTCTGGTTCACTAAGCACCAAATTGGGACAATCTACTCTTCCCAATGAGGATTCAAATGGTTCGGATTTTGGAACTACACACCAGTTCCAATCTCACCCGTCCCATTTAATCTCCGTAATTGGCACTTCTCAAGTCGGCACTTTATCACAATATGCTGAAAACGACCAATTCACTAATCAGCCAATGAGTTTTGCCCACGAAATCAGAGCAAACACTCGGGCTGAATTTACCCAAATAGATTGGGATGGTGATGAAACATCTCCCTCCTCCCAATTGGCTGGAGTTAATTCCAATCTGGATGGGACTCCCCAATTTAGCGAGGCCCAACAATCACCTGGCCCCCAAACCCTCGGATGTGAGGTTGGATTAGCCACACATTCTGGTTCACTAAGCACCAAATTGGGACAATCTACTCTTCCCAATGGGGATTTAAATGGTTCAGATTTTGGAACTTCACACCAGTTCCAATCTCATCCGTCCCATTTAAACCCCATAATTGGCACTTCTCAAGTCGGCACTTTATCTCCATATGCTGAAAACGACCAATTCACCAATCAGCCAGTGAGTTTTGCCCATGAAATCACAGCAAATACTCGGGCTGAATTTACCCAAATAGAATGGGATGGTGATGAAACATCTCCCTCATCCCAACTGTATGGAGTTAATTCCAATCTTAAAGGGCCTCCCCAATTTAGCGAGGCCCAACAAACCGCCTTCAATTTAATATGACGCCAGCAACTGCTGTAACATTCCAGAAACAAGGGAACTCCGCAAACTTGTCCAAACCACCAGCTCACACTCAACCTGCAATTGCAGCCCAAAGCAAACACAAACGTACCAAAGGAGCCACTGGGGCGTGGCAAAAACCTCTGGCACCAACGCTACCCAAAGCTGATCCCCGTGAAGTGGCGTTTATTGCTGATGTTAAGAAGAAATGGGACGAAACTAGAGCGCAAAAAGCTCTACCTCGCTCAACCCTCTCCCACGCAATTCGCCTTTATTATGGGCATAACCCTGTTGAATTCTATACAGAGGATTACTTCTCATACTTTGCAGCGATTGCGGAGACATTCCCTATTAACACCACCATCCATGAATCAGTGGAGGGCCACTACATCGATGTGGGCTTCACTGAAGCTGCCCTTGCTGACCATGCTGCCACCCTCCAGGTCATTATTCCACGCGGATCTCTTCGCATCTCCCGCACACGCTCTCACCTGGAGAAAATTTCATGGGTTACTTTTTCCAACCTACCAACGACTGTTGATCCTGAGTCTTTTAAACTGGCACTCCATCGTGGTTTAATGGAGTTTGGGTCTGTTCTTTCAGTGGACTTTAGCGTCCCCTCTTACTATGCTCCCACTCAAAGAGCTCACACTGCTAGGGCGTCGTTCATCCCCTCCCCCACTGTATCCCGTAACATTGAGGTTATTCCTCGTGTGGCGGTAGTTGGGGCATGCCCTGAGATCTTTTTTGTCGACCCTGATCAGGCGCGCCCCCGGTGTTCATGGTGTAACGCCCTTGGACACTTGTATAGTGGCTGCAAAGCTCGAAAACAATCCTCTTAGCCACCACCCAGGGGCCTAAACCAGGCCAAAAACGATCCCACATGGCTGCAGCAGCAATTCCACAACCCACACAATGGGTTCCCGTTCAAGACCTGTCCCCTGAGGCCTTACGCCTAGCAGTTAAAACAGCTAACCCCACTATTGGTGTGGGATACCTTCGCGCTCATGCCCCCCTTCCAATGGGCACCCCCTCCAATCTCCCAGAGTCAACTCCCCTCTCCACCAAGCGCAAGGCATCTCCCACAGGGTGCCCGTCGTCAGCCACCCCCACTCAGGGCTCCGCGGCACCCCCACCAACCTCCACCAGCGATTTATCGCATCAGCCCTCAGCTCCCAATGGAGCTATGCCCACCAGCATAGACTGGCAACTCGCGGCCTGCGGTAGAAGTGCCACCTCAAAGAGTCCTACCCCAACCCACAGTCCATTTCGCGCGGATCCTTTGAAGTGTTGGAGGAAGTGAATATGGACTCAGACTCATCAAATGGGGACACCGCGGAGGTCACCATTGAGCACCCTCAGGTCCTTCCCCTGCAACGGAGCGGGGGCAGCATCCTAGGCTGGCTTACTGGGTCCTCCGCCCCCCCCACCCTCTCCTTCCCCTCAGAACCCTCGACGCTCCTCACGGATTTAGCTATATAGTCAAGCTAAAGGACTCAAAACTAGCCGCCTCACAGCAGCAGGTTTAAGCGCTGGCAACCCCCAGGACATGAGGGGAACAGCTATGAGTCCCCATGGCAGCACCCTGGCCCTGCAATCCATCAACGCAAATGGGTTGCGGGAATTTAAGCTGAGAGCCCGCCTCCTCCAAAACTTCAGGTCAGCACAAATTGACATCGCTGCTGTCCAGGAGCCCCATATCCTCCCCCACGAACAATCTGCATGGAATGAACAGTTTGGAGGCAACTCCTTCTGGACAAACCATGCCGCCCTTATTGTTTTGAATCCCCGGGTTAAAACCCATTCTTTTTCACAATATCTAGGTGGCCGCCTCATACTGGCCAAACTCACCACTCCTGACTTCTCCTTCTTCGCTGCAAGCATCTACCTGCCTAATGCAGGTCAGGAGCAAAATCGGCTCTTGGAAGAGCTCCTCCAACTCAATCTCCCACGGAATACAGTCCTCTTAGGAGATTTCAACACAACCATAAGTCGCGTCCGTGACTCTTACCCCCTGCAGCAAAGGAACGCCCTGGATCAAGTCGCCTCCAGGATTTCCTTCGCCTGAGTGGCTTTATAGATGCGCTTCCACCCTCCGCGTCTGGCCTAGGTTGCATGACTAGGATCCAGTATGATGGAGGAGCTTTCCAGTCAGCGTCACGCATAGATATGGCACTGATTGGCCCCTGCTAATAGGCCGCATCTCCTCTCCCATCTCTCGTGACAATCATCTGAGTGATCACAGGTCACTCACCGTTGTCCTCACCACCACACTTAGACCGTCACGTAGGTTCTGGCCTAGGGTTGCCCCAGCTCTTCTCAACAACCCCTTCACTAAGGAGAAGCTTTCTATGACCATCCGGGAGACTCTCACCTCCCCCCACCCCACCTGCTTGACCACAAGGCTAGATGGGCGGTGACCAAGGAGGGCATCACCCGCGTTGCTTACAACTGTGCCAAAGCCCAGATGACTGCAGCTCGCGCCAGAGTCAAAAGGGCGGAAGCCAGAATCAGACATCTAGAGCGAAACTGCCAGCCTTCGCCCTCTTACAGATGGTTGGAAGACTGGGAAGCGGCGCAGGAAGCACTGCGCTTGGAGCTCACACCGCAGGAAGAACGGGTAGCAAACTTTACAACATCTCGTTACTATGCTCAATGGGAACGCCCCACCCGCTTCTTCTTTCAGAAGCAGAAAGCCCGGTCAACAGCGCAGGATATTACTGCACTGAAGATTGGCACTACAACCACTTCAGATAAGGAGGAAATCACGCAGGAACTACACCGCTTCTACTCCAGCCTCTTCCATGCCACCCAGGTGGACCCATCGGACATCCAAGACTTCCTGTGGCGGGCTCCAGAGCCGCCCATTGACCCACGGGCTGATGAGGCTCTACTGGCGCCTATTTCCATCCAGGAGGTGATGGAAACCCTTCTCTGAAATCCCCACGGCTTAAAGCCCCAGGCCCAGACGGAATACCCTTTGAGGTGTACCTTCTGGAACCTGCAGTGATAGCCAGAACCCTCAGCGACCTCTTCGCTGCACTATTGGTGAATGGCGAGGTCCTCCCCGACTCCAGAGGCTCAATCACGACCCTCATTCACAAGAAGTCAGACCGTGAGAACCTGGCGAACTGGCGCCCCATAGCGTTGATCAACACAGACCACAAGCTCTTCACGAAGCTTCTGGCCAACCGCATCACCAAATGGGTGTCACCTCGCCTCTCCCCATCCCAGTACGGTTTTATTCCGGGGGAGGTCGTTATGGGACAACTATAATGACCTTCACGTGACTTTGACTGCTAACTCTCGTAAGGTGAATGGCTTTGTGGCTCTTCTGGATATGGAGAAAGCATATGATTGGGTAGCCTGGAAGTATATTGATGCTTCCCTGGCCCGCTTCCATCTCCCACCCGCAGCTAGGCGCTGGATATCAGCGCTCTATGACCAGCTCCACACCAGGGTCCTGGCGCCAATGGGTTTTACAGTGGCAGTACCAGTTGAACAAGGTCTCCGGCAAGGGGACCCCCTGAGCCCTATCCTTTTTAACATCACCCTTGACCCCCTCTTGGCCTCCTTACAGGACAAGCTAACAGGGATTCTGGTCCCAGGTAAAGCCCCCACACGCACCATGGCATTTGCAGATGACACTGCCATTGCATTTGTCTGCCCTGGGGATGTTGCCCTCGCTGCTGTGACCATTGAGAGGTACACCAAGGCGTCCAACGCCATGGTCAACACCTCCAAGACAACAGTTGTACAGGTCGGCTCCCCCACCTTCCCCCCACCATTTGGTATTGAACCTGAGCGCGGTACCTTCCGTCACCTGGGCGTTCTCACCAACCAGCAAGGAGTTGCGCTAAAAGACAATGAGGACTTGCTCCTTGCAGCAGTTAACTCCAGGATTGCCAGCTGGAACCGGCGGCACATCACCCCCAGGGTCGAGCTCTGATGGCCAATGTGTTCCTCCTCTCCAAAGTCTGGTTCCTAGCGCACGTCTGCCCATTCACAGATGCCTTTTATACGCGGCTCAATGTACTCCTCCGCTGTTGGATCTGGGGCTCAAACCATCCACCAATAGCCCCTCAACCATTGCCCGACCCTGCAATGAAGGGGGCCTAGGGCTTCTGGACACGCGATCCCACGCCACCACAATCTTCCTGAAGTTCCTATGGCCGATTGTCTGCTGGGACGCGACCCCCATGCCCCAATGGGCGCCCGCCCTCCGCCAGTCAGTGTCAGCAGCTCTGGGTCTTCCTAGAGCATCTCTGACCTCATTAGGGAGTGGCTCACAAACCACCCAGGCCATCGCCTAAAACCATCCTCATCCCCCTACTGGAACCAGGCTCTCCTTGCCCTGAAACGAGTAGGCGCGCGGATCCACCATGCCTTCCCATACAGAAGAAAAGCCCTGGCCTCAGCCCACGTCGTCATGCAATTGTGCACAATGGACAAGTTGTCACAACTCGCCTCAACCCCCAAGATCGTCCTCCCATCCGCCCAAGACTCCTTGAGCTCCTCCCTCCCTCCGTGAGATTTGACCTTAGGGAATTGTGGAAGGACGTCTATCACCCCATCCTGTCAGCAAAGGTGTCCAACACCTTATGGAGAGTGCTCCACTGTTCATACAGGACAGGGGACTGGACTGGCCCTACCTTCCAGCACCGAAGCTGCCCCCGCTGTGTGGAGCCTATTGACTCCCACCTCCATCGTTTTTTCACCTGTCCAGGTGTCGCCGCATTTTGGCCAAAGGCCCGCGCGCTCCCTCCATGCTCAGCCCTGGTCTGGACACCTGTGCAAGACCTCATATTTGAGCAGACATTGCCTGGTTGCCACCGACCCCTCCGTGTCCTCGCCTATGCCACAGCCATCTGGACCATCCATAACTCCTTCCTTCGTGCTGCCTTTGACCAGCAGGTGTGGACCCTTCCACACATGATCACCCACTTTCAGGTACACTTTGAGATGGCCCTGAAGGTCAGCACTATGTCGCCAACCCTCCCCCACTCAGTTGTCACTGCAGCACGGCTCTGGCGCGCAAACCCCCCTCCCTTTCTCGATGCCTCCTCCCTCCCCTTCCCTCGCCTCAGACTCTTAGGAGCCCAGGCGTAATTCAATAAACATCGATGAATCCCCCCTTGGGTTGGGACCATCTAGTACTAAAAAAAAAGAATAGGCAAAATCAAGCTGTTGGAACCTCAAAGCCAATGGGCCTGGGCATAGAGAGTTGCAAGATCAAGGAAAAATTTGTATTAGCCTTGACACATTAGGCTTAAGTAGCTTTGACAAATGACACTGTTAAGGATATGTCTGGGCTGAATCATTTAATATGCAGGCTGCGAGGCCATAGTACAGATATGATGGGGGCTTGACATGAAAATATTTTTAACTTTTCCTAATGTTAATCAAATTTAAATGGCAAAAACTTTTCTTTCTTTTCAATCTCATTTTTTGCAAATTTTCTGAAAAAGTTTAAATTATATACCACTGTCTAGACACTCCAGTTTTCCAATTTACGTCCTTGGATCAGCCTCCTGCTGCTCCAGTGTGGGGCAGTGGTGATCCACCTCCCAGAATTTTCTGCCTTTCAGGGAAAAGCATTTGGACAGACTCAAATAGTCCACCAAACTCTACTGGCTAATTTGTCATTCCTTGGGACTTATCGCTTCACCCTGAACACATTCACCTGACTTGCCTCATTCTCTTTCCCTACCTAGATCTGCTATCCAATTTTGCCTCTGTGTCAACTATTATAATTTATTCATATACTCTGATAAAGCAATAATTGAACTCGCCACTGTTGCTTTTGCGTGGCTGGATTTATCAATTTCTGCCCTTTCAAGGGAATTTTTGACATCAGATTCCAAACAGAGGAGGATGCTGCAGAGGCAGCGTTGAATCCTACACTTTAAAAATACCCCTGTTGCAATTTTGATATGACTGGATGATAAGCCCTAAGACTTTATAGCAGAATGGGTCAAATCTGCCAAGCCTGATTATAATTATGATTATTGAGCACCTTAGGATGAGGCAATTTTGGGTCATAAAGATATATTGGATCACCCCAAATTGGGTAATAGGGTGATGTCAACAAACGACAAATAGTGAGATGTTGACATATGATAAATATTGAGTGGATTGCCTCAAACTAGGTTGTTCATACATTTAATAAATGATAAATCTGCTGGAACCGATGAGAATATGGCGGAATGAACAGTAAAGAAAAAAGTTCAGTATTGACTGAGGTCACTGAGATATCAGCGATATGAGAGAAGGTTGAAAGGGGGATTATTTGTTAGTAAGAAGAGTAGAGTAGAGCAGAGATGTCCGCTGAAGATATTAAAGATTAATAAAGAAGTATAATCGGAGCAATAGTTCCTTTTAATTATATTATATTATTTTACTTGTGTGTGAAGGACCAACAATCTCCATATCATCCGCTCTATTGCTTAGTAGGCTCAACCCTGCATAAAACCCTTCGGCATATCTCAACAATTTCGCCAAAGTAATAACAACCCCCATCCCCACTACCCAGAATCGCCTTCTTGATGGCACCACACTGGTGGTGTCATTTTCCAACCTCCCTTCTCATCTCCCACCCCAAGAATTATATGATGAGTTAATGTCAGGGCTTTTGGCTTATGGCACTCAGACCAACCTAGTCTTCACGTTACTTCTGGCAGAGCGCATGGCTGCCCCTTGAGCCACTGTCACCATCATCTCAACTCACTCAGCCAGTGACCAACAAATCCCCAGCATGCTCACATTGCTGCAGCACTAGAGCATTTCTTTTGGACATATCAATAAGCAGTTGACATATTTACCTAAATTTTTATTACTTGACCACTCTAAAAGGTCCTTCCCACATGCCAATTCACCTGTTATGATATATGAACCCATTTAAGTGACATCTGAATGGGACGCTTTGTTGCCCCCTCCCACCCAAAATTCTAGAACATTAAGCCATTGTGGGAAAGCACCACCAAAACATCTCCTCACACTCACCACTCTGGGCACAACCTGACCAATAAGAGTCAGAATTAGACCACCATTTGCACCCAAGCAACCCATTCAACTAATTCCACCCACCCAAATTCTACATCCACTATTCTTGTGAACCAAAATCCTTGGGACCTATTGGATGAGGTTGATTTCAGGTAAATTTGTCACGAATGAGGATGATGAATCCAGTGAAGAACTCCCAGATGAATATTTTTTGGCTGAATATAAAATTCTGATTTTGACAAAGACCTCTCACTCAGATGATATGCATCTAAAACCAATGCCATACCCTTCCAAAGTGACCACAAGCTTGCATTAGAAGCGGTGACCTCGACCCATTGCCACCACCTACACAAAGCAGTGTCACAATTAGTTGATCAATTCAATAAAGGTCTGAGCATAATCAACTTCCCCCTGATTTCCTTAAAGTAGCACGAAAGGAAATCACCAAATTGTCCAAACAAGCCAATGTTACTGTCATGCATGTTGCAAAACTAGCAGCATACAATCCAACCTCTAAAATTACTCATCAAAATATCATCCGTTTGGCCCAACTCCCAGATGCCTGCCTTCAAGCCTAACATCAAGTTGCAGAGTTAGTTAGGGCTATCTTCCAAGCTGATTTTGAGGTAAGTAAACGTTTCTTACACTCCTCCAACCCCACCACGCTGATAATCCAACGCCCTTACTATAAGCTTTTGTCCATTTCTACAACTAATATGCATCTTCCATACAGCCTTCACCTGAAGTAGAGCTTCCTGGCCGTCCCTCCACCTCTGCCATGTTGGGTTAGCGGTACTCCTCTCCCTGCCTGGTTGGAGTTTTTTATTTTCTTTTGTTTGTTGCCCCGTTTGTTGTGAGCTTTATTGCTTTGTATTGGTAATGTCCATCTCCTGGTCAGTGTACCTCAACAAATTTAGATTGCTTTAAAATTTTATTTGAGATAGGCCACCCTGGGGATGATACTGCACATCTTATGGGGGAAATCAAATGAATGGGAAAGGTGGATAAAACCTGGGAAACCTCCATATGCGGCATATGATAGTCCAGAAACTCCATGGACCACCTTTGCTATTTGCTATCTTGGTTTGGGGAATTGGTGCGCAATGCCAACATAGTTATAAATGCCCCCTGCCCAAAGTTTATTGACTGGGATAAAACTCAGGGAGGCAGTGGTAGAGGGTCTATATTCTACCACTGGGGTATTCTCCCCTTTAAATAAAATTTATATCAAAATGTGGGAGAATTTTTATTGAAATAAAATGAAGATTATCAACCATCAATTTTCTAAGTGTGTTACTACTGTTTAAACAGACAATTTATTTGGGGAATAGCTTGGAGAACGCAGGTTGGGGCCCTTGATATTTGACCTAATCTGAAAAACTTTGACGAGGGGGAAATGCTTTATTTTAAACTGACTTTAAAAATCGTTGGTGGCAGGCCAAGTCGCTGTCAGTTTGTCCACAGATGCCCAAGCTGCCAATTTCTTTCAATTTTTATAACTGGTTTGACAAGTATCACCCAATGGGCCATGAGAACCTCCCATGGCCACCCCGCATAAGGATGGTCTCATGAGGTTGAGAATGGGTTTGGAGTACCTAACCCACTCGCACCTGGCCACTTCAGCGCCATTTGGCCAAACAAATATAATTAGACAAAGGTTTTGGAGTTTCCAGGAAGGGTTTCAAACTGTGGGCAGCATTTCCCAATGGCCCAATGCCATTGGTGAGCTTACTGACAAATTTGACACTTGACAATAATTATTTAAAAATATGCGCCCATTGGGCTTTGTTGCCATGAGTTTGGGGCTCTAAGGCTTCGATGTTGAAGGCTCATTGCCCTCAACCTTGTTCAAACTTTTCATCCCAAGATAATGCCGACTAACCAAAAGCTTGGAACAAATTCCTTGATTTGTTTAGTTAAATCATTAAAATTTAATACTGGGATTGGTGGCAGGGTCCTTAAAGGGTAAGCTGTTACCCCTTGCTAGTCCACCACATGGGCGAGGTTGCTCTGGGAGGTTAGAGGGACAGCTGGCCTTCTCAGACTTTTTTATATGGGAATGGAATTGTTACCCAGTCCAAACGGTTGGGACGCTCCTCTGGACTTAAATTATCCTTCACTTTTGCTAAAGGGGAGCGCCACTACTAAAAAATTGAGCAAGGGCCACATTATTATGGGCCTTAGGTAAATTGACGGCATCAGCATAGCAATTTTTTGGGGGAGGATAGGGAGCATTGGGATGGGAGACAAAGAAAGCTTTAATGAGCTTTGAGCAGTTGGCTCAGTTCCAAGCCCCAGTCTAGTGTTTTGTAGGCTGGATAGCTATCAGGATAGCGGCAGGTTAAGTTTAGACCAGCCTGTCAGTCTGTATGCCAAAACACCCAAATAGTGAACCCAAATCCCAGGGGCCCTGAAGCTTGAACAAAGTTAATTTGTACTGGAAAATTTCACCAGTTAGCACCAATAAGTCATAAATGTGAATAAAAGTCTGGCACTGACCAGGCTATCCAGTACCATGGCCTGAGGGTTTGGGAGCTGGGAAAAGTGGGATTGGGTTAGGTGGTTTGAATTTCGTCATAATTAAGATAATGATTTTGGGAATGTGATTTTATTGGATTTAAAAGTAGTAAAACAACCATCAATTTTCTCAGTGTGTTATGACTGCTAAAATAGATTAATGATTTGGGGAATAGCTTAGAATGACTTGATTAGGGCCCTCAAGATTTGACCTAACCCAGTGAACATTAAGCAATGGGGGGAAACGAATTTAATTTTGTAACTTTAAAAGAATCAGCGGCAGACTGAGTTGCTGTTAGTTTGACCTTGGATGCCCGAATTGCAGTTTTACCATGTTTTTAATGTTAAGTGTGACAGTATCTTGCTTGACTGGCAACAGGAATCTCCCAAGGACACCCCACATAGGGGAGGTCCCAAATGAAACAGAAACAGGTTTGGTATACCCAAGCTGCCCTCACCTGATCGCTTTGGCATCCGTTCATCCAAGTAAGATTTATTTAACAACAAATTTTATGCTTGGGTGGAGGTTTTTGAGCTAGCGGCGATCTTTGACAATTATAATGACATTGGCAAGTTCTGCCAAAAATTTGACATTCTGCATAATTGTCTTAGAGGGTACCTGCCTGTTGGGCTTGGTTCCCTAAAGTTTTTGAGATAAGTTTCAAATTGGTGACAACATTTACCAATGGCCCAATGTCATTGGAGTAGTTAACCAATGATCTGACACTGTACACATTTTTCTTGGAAGGTACATGCCATCAGGCTTTGTCCCCAATATTTTTAAAGCAGGGTTCAAACTGAAAACTACATTTCCAAATAACCTGATGTCATTGGCGAGTTTTGCCGAGAATTTGACACTTGATTCTTCACTTATTGAATGTGTAGACCCATAGGGCTTTATTGCTAAGGTTTTAGGGTTTCTGAACCTTGATTTCGAGGCTCATTGCATCAACTATTAAAGACCTTTAGACCTCTTTAGGATGCTGATTTTCAATTATTTCTGCGCAAATCCTTTTAATTCACCATACTAATTCAGCGGAGGCAATTGTAGGGACAAAAAGTGGGATTTTAAAAAGGAAAGCTATTACACATCTCTCTTCTACCCTATGGGCAATATCGCCCTGTGAGATGAGAGGGCAAGCTGCACTTTTTGGACCTTTTTTTGTAGGGAATGTGAACACCACCTGGTCTAGGAAAAGGGGACGCTCCCTGTACTTACATCACCCTTTCCTTTTGCCAAAGGGAGAAGAGCAACTATTGGGAACTGAGCGAGGGCCACATTTTTGTGGGCTTTTGGCAACTTGATCGCCATTAAAGTAGCAATCTTTGAGGTAGGACGGGGAGCTTCTGGTGGATGGCATGGAAAGCCTCAACCAGCTCCAAGCAGTTTACGCAATCTCAGACACTTACCCAACTGTTCTTATAGGACGGTCAGCCTTTCCAAGCGACAAGATATTGAACTGATTGCTGAGATTTATGGGAAACCAGGATAACATCCAAATTAGCAGCCTCTTCACCCTCATTCACAATAGGCTCTGGATCTAAGGGTATTGTCCCCTTGAACGGGGACATCTGAGACACACAGAGGATTATTGTTGCTTTCAGCGAGATGGTAATTTCATCAGTAAAGCGCCATTACCCTAATTTCTTCCACCAAGCGGGGACCCAAGCGATCCTTGCAAACTTTTACAAAGGCATCTGCATCTGAAAATGGCGTGTGTCAATCAAGACATATGAACCACCTCTATTTCATGTGTTGGGAGCTGCTTCCAATCTGCAAACCATTTATAGTTACTTATAGCCTTAGTTAGATGCTCTTAACCAAGGACTGTGTGGCCTGAATATGCCGCATGGTCAGCGGCAGCTGATACCTCTGGGTGAAGGCATGAACTGACTGAAAATGCGGGGTTGTAATCCAAGGTTTCTTCATATGGGAAAACCCAGTGGAGGCATGCGTTTTATTATTATATGCAAACTGAGCGAGAGGAGTTCATCTGCCCAGATATCCTAAGCGGCTTCAGCGTAGCACCGCAAGTACAGTTCCAGGATCTGATTAACCCGTTCAGTTTGTCCATCAGATTGGGGATGGTATGCAGTGTGATGACAGGATGTAAAATTCAAGAATGACAAGAGCTCATTCCACAATCGTTCTGTAAACTGAGGCCCACTATCACTGACAATCTACTGTGGGAGATGAACATAGAGAAAACATGGCGCACAAAAAGACTAGAAGTTTTCTCAGAAGTAATAGCGTAAGATCATGGAATGAATAGGAAATTTTCTTAAAGTGATTAACAACCACCATTGCCGCTGTAAACCCATTGGAACTAGGAAGTTTTAGAAATAACCTCAGAAAAAAGTCCATGGAACTTCTGCCTGTTGTAAGGGGTGAAGGAAACCATTTCTTCTAGACTGGTCTGACTTAGCCCACATGCAAGTTACACAGTTTGCAATCCAGGCCAAAACATCCTTTGAAAAACCTTCCCATTTATAGGTACGCTTGATTAAGTCAATACACTTCTTATTCCCATGATGTCCAACTTCAAGGGGATCAAGATGCGCCTGAATCATTTCAGCTAAAAAGCGGGGAGGGACCCAAACCCGTGACCAAAATTAAGGCACTCGTCCAAAGAGTATAGGGAATGTTTTGAAGCAGGGATGAACAACCGTTTCAGAAGGTCCACATCTTCTGCACAGGCCGTTTGTGCTGCTAAAACCCAGAATATTAGGAGCGCGTCTGGAGCTAAGTCCACTGCCAAAACCATGGAAAGTACAATGGATAAAATTTGGGTGGGGGAATGACTGTGATTAAATTCGCCTCATATGAATCATCAGGACAACCTGCGGGGTTATGACTTAGAAAGTCAGGAAGGACATTTAACGCTCGTTTTACAAACTCATACTTAAAGTTGAAGCTACATAAATCCTGGTAGGCTTGGGCCTGCCAGTGTGCCAAATTCTTTAACTTGCAAAAATAAAGAATGGCTTGGTTATCTGTGCGCACTGTTAACTCATGCTGAACACCCTGTAAGAGATACCATTAATGGGTCAAGGACCGTGCTACGGCTGCCAGCTCCTTATTGTAGATGGCCCAGGACTGTTCAGTGGGAGAGAACCTGTGGGAAAAGTATGCGACCAGTTTCAAACCCATCATGTTCCTGAAGCAAGGCAGCTCCCACTATAACGGATGACGCATCACATGCTCTGACATAGAGTTTGGAGGGGTCAGCATGTTTTAATATGGGTGGTGACAAGAACACCTCTTTAATTGACTTAAATTCCTGCTGGCACTCAGGTGTCCAAAGAAAAGGGGACATTATTACTTGTGAGCGGATGAAATGGGGCGGCTATCTGGGATAGGGTAGAGGAGATTTTTTATAAATGATAGTATCCAATAAGCATCCTAAATGCTTTTAGGTCGTTGGAATTGGCCATTTATGGATGGCATCCAGCTTGTTAAGGGTAATGGCGTAACCATATCTTAAGACGAGATTGCCCAAGAAGGTAACATTCTCCTTATAAAATTCACATTTTAAAGGCTTAATGAGTAGGCTCACTTAATCTAAGACAGCAACTACTGCATCCAAGTCCTTCACATGTTGTTTGGGAGTAGGTGAGTGTATCAAGACATTATAAATGTATGTAACCACGCAGGTGAACTGGAGATCACCCAGCACATTATCAATCATCCTTTGAAATGTGGCTGGCACGTTCTTTAGCCCAAAAGGCAACACAAAATTGGAAGATTCCCCATTTCATTCAGATTTCAGTAAGCCATTTCTGACCTACCATCACCCAAATATGATTAAAAGCCTTAATAAGATCAAGTTTTGAGAGCACATGTAACTTGGCAATTGCTTGACCGATGTTCTGTTTCAGAGGCTGTGGGTAGAGATTGTTGACGGTGATCTTATTAAGGTGACTGTAATCCATGAAGGGGCAAAGGGAACCATCAGCCTTCTTGGCAAAGACAATGGTAGAGGCAAATGAGGATGTTTCTTTCAAAAAAACCACTTCTTCTTAAGCATGTCATCCAACCATGAAATGAGGGCATCCTCCTACTCCACTGTATGCAGGTACAATTGGAAGTTTATGTTCACTACATGCACCATTGTCAGAAACCCACTCAAATGCCTAATGTCGGGGGGAATGGAATGCCTTCTCAGAGTTGAAAATACTTTGATATCCCACTAAAACTTCTGGAAAAAATGATGGGAGGCCTGCAGGGGAAACGAGAGATGTAACCAATACGCAGCCTTGAGTTTTAGTAAGATTCTTCAGTAAAGGGAACTCGCCTTCCATCTGACCATTATGATGACAGCATATTAGATTTAAGGTAAATCCTTAAATGTTGCCAACTCCTCCAATCCACAACCAAAATTACTGGGAACATAGGGTCAGGCATTGCTGAAAACTGATCACAAAAACTAAACTGTAAATTGAGAAAGGTAGTGTCATTTTTTATATAAGGCTGGGAGGCTGACAAAGTGATCATCACCACAAAACCCTATCCAGGTCAAGCTCAAACTGGAGGTCCAACTCTAAGCTAATAAGTTACCCGCTGCTTCAGTTCAACTAAGGCCTCAAAGGACGCATGGTGAGCTCTGATACTAATTTTCATTGCAATAAAAAGGAGTGTAATTACGTTTATTGGAAGTTATGGTCAAGTCTGTTGATAAAGAAGAGATTGCAACTAGATTGGGGTACATCACAAGGTTTGTGACATGAGCAGAACTGGTGCAGCAAAGGGGTTTCACCAATTCTTCTTCAAGCTGGACCATTGATGATTTATAAGCCAGAGTATTAGAATAAACTAAGTTGGGAATGAGGCTATGTCAACTTTTAGAATCAATATGGATACTGATTCAGAGCTGGGATCCAAAACCAAGACCACATCAGCATCTTTAAGCATGAAAATTTGATTTTGAGGGTGTACTGAGTAGAAATTGGAGACACTGGGGCAACGCCATAGCAAAACTTCTTCACAACCCTATGCATCTGGTAGATGATCACTGCTTCATTCATCTCGATGAGGAGGGCGGAAATGGCTAAAATAATGGACTGTCAATTATGTCAGGATAGCAGTAAGTTAAGTTTAGACCTGCCTTCCAGTCTGGATGTCTAAAAACCCTAGTAGCAAGCCCAAATTCCAGAGGTACTGAAGCTTGAACGGCGTTAATTTGAGTTGAAAGAAATTGTACTAGCAAAAACCAATAAAAAATAAATGTGAATAGAAGCCTGGAAATGAATAAAGCTATCATGGCCCCAAGGCCCGTGAGTTTGGGAGCTGTGAAAAGTGGAATTGGGTTAGGTGGTTTGAATTTCGTCATGTTTAAACTAATGATTTTGGGAATGGGATTTTATTGAATTTAAAAGTAGGAAATCAACCATCAATTTTATCAGTATGTTATGACTGTTAAATAAATGATTAATTTGGGGAATAGCTTAGAAAGACTCAGTATTAGGGGCCCACAAGATTCAACCTAGCTCAACAAACTTTTAGTGAGGGGGAAACAAATTTAATTTGAACCAACTTTAAAATAGTCAGTGGTGGGCCAAGTCAGTGTCAGTTTGACCTTGGACTCCCAAATTGCAGTGTTACCAAATTCCGATGGTTAGCATGACAGTGTCTCACCTGATGGGCAACAAGAACCACCCATGGCCATCTGTTGAGATTTTTGTCCATATTACCAGCCAATTAGATTATTAGGGTTTGCTAGGGGATAATTCCCTATAGAGAAGTGAATTGGATTTTGGTCGACCCTGATTTTGAGGTAATAATGTTTGGGGGATGTTTGATTTTTAACCAGGTGATATTCCTCACATATTAACAAAATTAGTATAGCAATTAATTGAGGATGATTGCCAATTAATTTGCTAAATTTTATTCTTTAATTAATGATAATTCCCCAATCTGTGCTCCCCATTTTTGGTTAGGTTGAGCTGTCTTGATCCGCAGGATCAAGAAATTATAAGGCATCATCCCCAATATGAAATTGGTTGGTCTCAGCACCGGTGATTGAGACCAAGGATGTTGAGATAAGTAATATTATCAAATAAGATGACCAATTGCTTAAATTTTATTTCAAAAAATATTGGGAAATGATCTTGATAGAGTTTTCAGTCAATTCTGACACTGGCGACTTATGGCTAGGATGTCGAACTAATTAATACTTTTTGTTTAAGTTCAGCAGGCTTTTATCCCAGTGCTAACTCCATGTGAAAAAAGATTGTGGGATTTCCAGCAGAAAGTCAAATCACAGTGTACTTTCAACTTATGCCAAGGATGCTGAACCATTTAATACTAATCAAATAATCAAGTTGAAAAAAAGATCTTTCCTATTTAATCCTCTTTCAGTTTATATCTTAAGTCACTTATAAAGAGCGTTAGCAAGCTGGGATCTCACGATCCACAGCTTCCAACTTTTCCTGCCTTGTCTGAATTTTCTTAATTATGAAGGGAAATTAAACTCAAAAGTGGTGAGAAAAATGAGGAGCCATTTGAGTATTTTTAGTGTGTTTTCAAACAGTTCTAGAACTGTAAGCGATTGGCAGAATTGAGGATCCATTAGCTAAACTTCAGACCAATTAAGAGTGCAGGGTATAATTAAACAAGCGAGCAATCCTCAGATTTTGACGTGGGATTTTAGGTAATTTTCTTGGGTTGGATCCATCAGGTATTGATCTGGGTGAATGCTTAAGATATCTATGGGCAAGTTGCTGATAAGATAGGGACATCTGATAGTTGATCAATAATTATTAGGTGTACCAATTGGGATCAGTCAGGTTTCATCACGAACCAATTGGGAATTTAAGGATCTAATTGTGAGGTGAGTAATGCCACCTGTAACTAGCGAATCAATTAGTTGGTTCATTACGTTACTTAATAGGTAAAAGTTCCACTATCTAAACAGGTCACTTGCCAAATATGCTTAGTTTACTGTGATCAAGGGAAAAAGTTAGGAAATATTTTATGACTCTTTCCATTTTATGTCTCAAGGATATCCAATGATAGAATCCTAGCCAAAATGGGGATTACCATTGCTGATGAGACAAAAAATGGGCAATTCAATGGAAATGGCTGCCATTTCATTGATCAGGTGCTAACCAAGGGTTGGGCACTAAATTTTCACCTTAAATTCCCTATAGATTCACTTAACAAACACACTTTTACCAGTAATTAGTATAATATAAGATAATTTCCCAGAATACATTGTTAATTCTAATCTTATTCAAGGAAATTATTACTGTGTGCTTTAACTGGAGACTCTTTAGAATAAAGAGTAAGGATCTGAGCATGGATCCAGAGAAGAGAAGATGAGCTGTATCGTGGATTTCTGCCAACTGTGTGTCACCATAGAGAAGCCATAAACAAGGATCTGAGTGTGGATCAAGTTATGTGGTATAAGGGAATGGACCCTATTGAGGACATTTTAAGTATTTTTAGGAAAAATACTGGTCAAGCGTTGGACCCAATACTAGTGCTTTATTCAACTTTGGATAATAGTTTTCATACTATTATCAATTGATTATATATATTCTTATCAGACAACGTGGAGAATTGAATAACACCAAACCATGCAATTAATCAATTTAGGGGTTATCAGCCATGAACAATTATTAAAGCCAAAAGGTTTAACAATTGGTGCTCACTACAGGGGTTTAGACGAGTAGAAGATACTAGGACATAATGCCATATAAGGATGAAATAAGAAAACTTTGGATGGAGTTGGTAACTGTCAAGCAGAACGCCCTAAATTCAGCGGATCATAAAGAATTTGCTGCCTTGCAGGAGAGAGTTACCAAGATTGAGGGTGGGTCAAGAATATCGCTAGCTTTAACAATGAGTTACTTGGAAATCTAACGTCATTGAAGAAAAAGAAAGGGAGTCTAGTTCAAGAAGTCTTATTCTTAAAAACAGAATGTGAAGTAGAACACGTTTCTTAAGAGCATTCTGCGCAGATAGATAGCAGCTGATTAAGCAAGTCGTGGTGTTGAAGACATAAAAATGCAAATATGAGCCATATCTAATGACTGACGCTGAAGAAAGAACTCCACGGACTCCAGTTGGAAGACAACTACCACAAGAAATATGCCTCCCACTTTCACAGCTTATTTCGAAAATGATGCCCAAAATTACTTCTCAAGTAAGCTGAGTAGCCAAACTAAAAGAGAGGTGGCTAGGGAAACCTCATAGAGTTAAAATGACACGAAAATTACCTACTTTCCATCAGTACAACGCCCCAGAGTTTTTCTGATTATTTGATATGACAATGTTCAGATACAGAGATCATTAAAAGGCTTTGACGGCAATAAATTGCCTGGATACCAATTGTCATAACCTGGTGTTGCCCCATCTAAAGGGGAACAGCTGGTCATATTCGGAGGCCAAGTTGGGCCATTATAAAGGAATTCAGAAGTCCCAATAACATATTTAATCACAAGCAAGGATTCATGGGCATTCAATTTCAGAAGGATCAATCCTTACCAAGTTTCGCCAATCATTTCTACCAAGTATTGCAGATTTTGTTTGAAGCAAAAGTGCTGGATGATTTTGATGCCCAGATCACACTGCAATTGGCCCTTCAGCCCTATTGCAATTTACATTGAATGATAGCTTCCATGTTCATGATGAAGATTACCACCTCTCAGATGGTGGATCATTTGAAAATATTGGGAGTTACCTTTGATGCTCCAAATAGAAGTTTCAAATCAAATCCACAATTAAATCTGAGCCACAAAGGGGACTGAGGGCGCTAAGGAGTTGAATAATTAAACCGCGCTGGGAACAAGCCTGCAGAGTTTAAACGGATCAATAAGAATGTAAAAGTATGTTACCATGTGGAGGAAAAGAACATTTTTCTGTGCACTGCAAGAAGCCTAAAGAACAGATTTACGTGGTACAAGTGAAAGAGTCTAAACCCACACAGGAGTCAGGAAAAGGGCCTGCGGTCTAGAGGGGGAACAATCTAGAGCTGTGTAAAAACCTGTTCCTCCCTATATTATGCACAACAAAAATGACATCAGTGATCTGTTAGTGGATGAAGATGTGCAGGATCAGCTATATCAAGTAGTTAATTTAGAAGTGAACTCAGTTACAAGATTCATGCAAAGTGGATTGACACCAAAATATTTAAGGAAGCTGCTCAGCCAGATGCATGGCAACTGGCAGACAAAAATTAAACTGCAGATAATCCAGAAGAATTGAACAAAGTCAGATTAGATGAGGCAAACCTGTTAATCCCCCTTAGCATGACAAAAAATCATTTCCTGATCTATCAGTACAACTATTTCACAACTTCAATTCAGCTAATAATGCCACTATACACTTAATAAGTACTATTTTACAATACTCTGAGTGTACATATATAGATATATTAGTGAATCAAGTATGGGCGAGGGAGATGGTTGACAGTGGAGCGCCCATTAATATTATTTTGACCAAGCTGGTAAAGAGGATGAGGATCTCGCTTGATTTAGAACATAAAGAATATGGGACATCCAGGCTAAATACACCATCTCATGTGTAGCGTATAGCGCTCTACCACTTCAATTTAGATTCTTGGTGGTATCCGCTCCAATAATAGTTTTGGCCAGCCAAAAATATGATATCCTGATCAGGATGAAGTTTCTATGAAAATAAGGAGTTAAATGTAACTTCAAGGATAATACGTTGACCATATTGAGTCAGAAGTCATCATTGCTTTATCATAAAGATGGGGAAGCTCCACCAACTAAGAGAAACAACTTCATCAACTTGATCTACAATGAAGGCATTGTCCCTATTTGATACCAACTAGTTGGCCAGAAGTGACAAGAAATACCGACGGAAAATCTTAGAATATCAGGAAATTTCACTGAGAATCAAGAGTGCAAGAGCCATGCCACCAGGATCACAGATAACAGTTGACATGAGGTTGACATTAGAGATACCAGAGCTGCTGTATGGGAAAGTTTATAGCCCTAGGAAGAATTCCAGAGTAGAGCCTTTGGCGGCTCCTGTAATAATTATGCTATGACATAAAGAAATTTAGGTTCTTCTGGAGAATTTGAGTGAAAAACTGATGAAGATTGAGAAGAATCAAATCGTCACATTTGTTAAACTAATCCCAACAGCTGAATTGAGAAATTCCATGATTTTGGGACCCTCAATTAAATAGGATTATTGGCAAAGGTAACCAAGAGTTTTAATCAAATTGGTCAATTGAGAGCAACTCACTGATCTGATGGACAAACAGCAGGAGGAGGTGCTCAAATTATTCGACAAGTATCAGAAAGTATTCACCCAGGATGACCATAAATTGGGTTGCACAAGAGATGTAAAATAAAAGGTCAATACTGGGGAAGATTTAATGATCAGAATGAGACTGATTTTATGGTTGAAGGTGGCCAAAAAGGTAGCAGAGCTAAAAATCAGCAAACTAATGAAGCATGGGCTTCTAGTTCTGTCATTTAGTTCCTGGGCGAGCCCTATCCTTATCATAAAGAAGAATGATGGCAATATTGGGTGGTGATTGATTATCAGAAGATGAACAAGATTATGAAAAAGGATCTATACCCATTACAACAAATTGATGATGCGCTAGATCAATTGAGAAAATCAAAGTATTTCTCCATAATGAATCTAATATCAGAATATTTAAAAATTGATTTGCCAGAGAAGACTAAGAGAAATGCATGATTATCACCGAGAAGGGGCTTTATAAACCAAAGATGATGTCCCAGGGTCTGTGCAATGTCCCTGCGACGCTTCAAAGGGCCATGGATGTCATATTAAATGACTTGAAGTTGTCATGCGTCCTGGTGTACTTTGATGAATAAATGTGTTCAATAGGACGTTTACTGACCATTTGCACCATTTAGAGGAAGTGTTTAAGAGACTATCTGCGGCCAACTTGAAGATTAAGCTGAGGAAGTACCACCTCTTCAAGTAAGAGCTATAGTATCTGGGGTTCATAATCAACTCTAATGAACTGCAGCTGCAAGCCCAGAAGATTGAAGTCATAGAGAAAATGGCTTTACCAAAGAGCGTCTGAGATATCCAAGTTTTCCTTGGAATGGTCAGATACTAATGAAATTCATTCAGGATTTTCCAATGATCACTGAGCCCCTCTTCTATTTATTGTTGGATCTGAAAAAAGTATTCATAAGGAGTGGAGCGTCCCAGAGATCCTTTGATGATTATGCCAATATTTAACAGGTTCTCCAATTTTTGAAATATCTGAATCTCAATAAAAATTTATAATACAAACTAACACTTTGTTGACAGCGATTGTCACCATATTGTGCTAAGTAAGGAACTTGGGGATACACTTGGAGTAACTTTTTGACAATTTATACAGAAAACAAGAAAGTAAATTTCAATTGACAGCCATAGTTTTGCCCCAATGTCCTCGGATTCTACGCCAGCTGCTCAAGTATGGGGCAACAGAAAAACTCCCTCACCGTTTTCCATCTGGCAGGAAAATGTGTTTGGACTGGCTCTCCCAGTCATACCAAACCCCTGGGATGATTAGTTCCTCCCAAGGATCTCGAGACCCACCTTGCTCGTACCCAAGTGGTACCTCGCTGCCTTCTAGTGCTCCCCCAGAGCAACATGCACTACAGCCTAAGGGTCAAATATGGGAAACTCTTCCTTTACCATGACCAAGCCATTATCAAAATAGCTCAGGTGGTGATGAACCCACCAGTTTTAATGATTTCTACCCCTATAGAGGGTATTTTGATCTCAGCTTCACCTATGAAGCTGACGCCGCCAATGCAGCAACTATGCCCCTGGTATTCCAGAGTGCTCCTCTTCCCACAATTCAAACCCAGCTTCCAGCAGACACCACTTTGGTGGTCTTTTTGCTGGTTTGCCCACCCACCTCCCCCCTGCGGTGCTCCACCAGGAGCTGATGGACAATTTGGCAGCCTATTGCTCAACCCCATCTTACAATTTGTGGCCCCAAATGGGGCCACACGCCTTTCTAGGCCTCAGGTGCATGCCTTGATCAGCCCTAAATTTAGTATAAATGCCATGTTGATTCCCCCTTGCACCATCATTCATTCTGCCCCTGACCATCCGTTTTGGGCCACATTGAGGGCGGGTGGATGATCTGTACATCCTGTTTCAAGTTGGATACTCAAAATACAAGTGCCCCACCTTAGCCACATCTGAAGGTTTGGATTATCTGTCCACTGACCTCTAATCCACCGCCCACCTCATGCCAGTTCTGGTATGAGGTACAATCCTACCTCCCCCTCCCCCAAAGCCTGATGCTGCAGCTGCACCTGCAGCCACCAATAGCCTTCTCCATGCCTCAGTGCCACATATGATTCCTCCAATCAAGCACCAGCTTGGACCCCAGTTTGATCCGATGCTTTCTCCAACAAATTGACCAAACCTCAACCATATGACGATTCCCCAATTAAAATCAACCAGAACCCATAGGAATTATTGGTTAAATTGATGAATCAGTTAGTCCCATTGAAGAACCATATCTGCAAATCAAGCAGTTTGCTAATGCAGAATGGGACGCTACGTACCCCCTCATTTTTATGCCCCACAGCCAAATGCCAAATCATTTTACAGTGACCACCAGCTTGCAGTTGAAGCAGCTGCCACACCAAATTGTTGCCCCTCTGCAAAGATGTCGCCAAATTAGTGCCAATGCTCACAGGAGGTATTCCCCCTCCTGTTATCCCCTCAACCATCACCCCAAAAAGTAAAATTAGAATGAATCAATTACACAAAAATGTCAACGACGCTATCCAGAACGTGGTAACTGTAGCACGGAATCCTAAAGCCAAAATTACCCAAACTATATATGGCCACGTTTGTTAAACTTCCAGACGCCCTCATTAAAGACAAAAAAAGCTTTAGCCAAATTTATCACTGCCATTTTCATAGTTGGCAATTTCCATGAAATACCAATCATTAGTGATATTGAACCACATGCCGCCAATGCCCCGACGCCCTTGCTATCCACCTTGACATTTACCCTACTCTGGGATGAGAAAGCTTTTTAATATGATCCCCCTGATCCCCCATCCCCTTCCACCATGGTGGGATAAGCGGTCTCCACTTCCCACCTGGTTGGTTGTTTTTGTTTCGTGTGTTTCACTTAATCCACTCATTTGGGCGTTTTGTTTGAAGTAAATAGTTACATTAGTTTTTAATTTTAATTTTAGTTTTAGTATTAGTTTTGGTAATGTCCATCCCCTGGTCGGCTTACCTCAAATAAACGAATAGATGAACTTGGGGGATGATCATCCAGTGGTGTATGTGAGCTGGGAACTCTCAGATGCTGAGATAATTTACACCATGACTGAGCATAAATGCGCTGTGGTCATTTTCGCCTGTAAACAGTTTCAGGTTTATATCCATGGAATGCACCTTAAAATGGTGAAGGACCACTACTTGTTGCGTTTGCCACACAATTTATGCAAACCAGAAGGATGACTGGACTGATGGGCACTAAAGTTAAAGGATTACAATTATGAGATAGTTTACCAAGCTGGGGCTTCTCATCAGAAAGCGGATGGCTTATCTTGGTTACCAATGCTCCAGGTGGTATACCAGCAGGCGGATGAGCTATTCCAAAGAATGGTCAATGGAGAAATTGGTAATGAGCCTCAAAGAACCAAGATGCACTTCAAAAATCAATGGAAAACACTGAGACCATGGATGGACAAGTTTTCAAAACAACTAATGAGAAGCAATTACTATACTCAAAGATGTCGGAATGAGCAGCTATCATTCAAGCCACTTATAAGGTTGTCAGGCATGGAGGCATGAGAAAAATGACTGATCATATTTGCCAATATTACTACTGGGAGTTCAACTACAATGTGGTGGACTATCTGGCTTTTTGTGTGGAGTGGAAGTTTCACAAGCCGCAATAGAACATGGCTGGATACTGACTGGTCAGCCCTGGATTTTCTTGGCATACAGTGTCCATCAATGTGATGGGACCACTGATGAGAACAGGTCAAGTCAAGTACATCATAGCTGCGATTGACCATCTGATGAGATGGATCACAACAAAGGCCCTGGCGAAAGTAGATGCTACAAGTACTGTGAAGTTTATCCTAGATCAAGTAGTATACTGACATGGATGCCTGCAGGTACTGCTGAGCGACAATGGAACGAATTTCAAATCTCATGTGATCCCATGATTATATAAAATAATGGGGATTTGAGGAGTCATGTCAGTACCCTACCAGCTAGAAACAAACGGACTTTTAGACCGAGTAAATGGGATGATGGCTGCAACGCTGAGGAAGCTGATCATAGGAAGAACTTCTGCATGAGGAATGTACCTGAGTTTGGTGATGTTTGCCTAAAATATAATTCATCATACATGATGGGAAAAACACCGTTTGAGCTGTTAGATGGAAGGAAGTCTGTGTTGCCACCTATTTTGTATTTGGTGGTGAAACCAACATTGGGGATGAGTGCTGAGCAATACCTGAACCAATTATCAAAAATTCTGATTGAAATGCAGTTTCAAGCATTCAATATGACTTTGAAGAAAAGAATTTGGGCGAAAATGATGGACAATAAGAACTGAAGATTTAGAAAAATACTGAATAGGGGAAAGAGTTGCCTATTGCAAAAAACATAGTTTTGGGAGAAGAAACAAGTTGGATGCATTGTGGTAAGGACTGTTTGAGATTATCACCAAGATGGTGAAGGACGCCTACTACATCAAGAACCTCTTGATGAAAAGATAGAAATTGAGTCCATTTTAGATATATAAAGCAATGGATTAATGAAAAAATAATGATATAAGAGTTCTTGAAGGACTGCCAAACCATTAAGTTGATTATGTCCTGGAGATTGGTTAAGTCTGAAAAAGGACCGCTGAACCAAACTAGATGGTTAAATCTTAAAAATAAAACCTCTGAACTATAGAAAAATGGCAGGTCTAAGTATACATAGGAACCAGTTTGAGGAAAAAAGATGGACCGCTGAACCAAGAAAAGGGCAAGTTCCATAGAAAAAAGAAGTAAAAAACAAAAGGTTGATGAAAATATATGAAAAATTTATAAAAACGCTTATAAAAAAGTTATATTTTTATAATTTTTAAATTTTAAATTTTTATCCTTTTCTCAGGGATGATTACGCCTAAGTCACCTCTTGGGGGAGGGAGGTTGGATTTTAGTAGGGTAAACAACCCATCAAAATCCTTGTGAGATCGGATGCTAGCAAGGGCTAGACCTACTCAAAACCAAATTTGTTGAGCAGATGGTGATCCCTGCGAGAAAGTAATTAGGGGAAGAGAGATGGAAATGTCAGAACATGCTAAATGCAATACCCCAGATTAGGGAGGGAAGCAACAGAACAAGAAGAGGCAGTTGGTAAATAACCCTGAGTAATCCTTATATGGCACTGGATCCAGAAGATTGGTCTTGAGCGCTTACTGATGGGCTTCATCAAGAACATTGGACATATGGGCTGGCATCAAGTAAGGGATACTATGAGGTGGTTGTTGAATCATGCCCCCTATTAAAGCCATCAGTTGAAGATGTCGATGGGATGCACCAGAAATGAGATAGTTGTGCAAGGAGCAAATGGCATCCTGATGAGGACTATGAGCTTATTGGAAGCGAAAAAAGAATGAGCAATGAAAGCCATGCGATACTGGAAGCTTCATGGCCTAACTTCAAAAGAACTTGGCTGGCTAAGCGAAGAGCATAGGCTGCAACATCTTGATATAGGATGTGTTTAAGATTAGCTGAGTTCAGAGCTATGAACAAAGCCTTATTTTCTTGGGTCCTCAACTATGCGTAGGTAAGTTCAGAATGTTTGCTGTTTCTGATGGCTAGTTTGGCGGCCAAAACAGCTGGTTGTATACTGGCCAAGTCAGAAAAGGAACTCTGGAAGCAAGTCCAATCTGATGTGGAACAATTGATTGAGAGCGGAGGGCATTGCTTCAGTAGGTTTGACAAAGATGGTAAGAGAATCTGAAAATGGAGCCAAATCCAGGAGAGCTTTGAAATCTAACTCAGGAATTGATAACAGAGGAAGTATTAGTCACAAGTCATTCAAGACAATTGATAACCTGGTTTCATTGGGATTGGTTACCATTTCCAGTAATTTTATGGAAGGACTGGTCATGGGTACTTGACTAGGAGTATGAGTCCTGGAAGGCCCATAGAAGAAGTTCTGATGCGCAGATCGACTCATCAGCTGGAAGAGCTGAAGGTCTTTATCAGAAATGCTATTAAGCAGTTGTTGGTACTGAGACTCTAAATTTTACATATAAGCTGGATGAGAGGGGGATCTCGGACTTAAATGATAGTTGACATTATGCACTCTGGAATCAATTAAGCTCTGTTTTTAGAGAAATCGATCTCAAAATTAATGGGATAAGCTCTCCAGAAAAAGTTAATAATGATAGGAGTCAAGAGGTTATTATGAGAAAATAACAAAGGCAAACATAAATTAGATTCTTAATTGCGCCACAAAACAAACATCAATGGCAAGAATCTCCTGTTGAGGATGAGGAGAAAATCAAGAAATTGAAGATGCCAGACCAAGAATCCCGAATATGACAGCGGGTTATATGCCCTGATGGGGGAAACCAGATTGCAGGATTAATATTGTCATGAGTAAATCAATCATCCCAGCATGACAGAAGGTCATGGAAACTGTTCTCTGAGTAGGTGGTAGCGAGGAGTAAGAGGAAGATAGCAGCATGCTGAAGGTCATCCTGAGAAGCGTTGAGTATTGATCAACCATACTCCAATTGAACAAAAAAGTATTTGACTGAGTGTCCAGAGCAGTATTCTCCTGTCCTGATCTTTTTCTTGCTGGAAATTTAGGCAAGAGGAGGGGATGTGTTGGGATTTTTGCCCATATTCCCAGATGACTAGATTACCAGGGTTCACCAGAGTATATTCCCCATAGCAAAGTGAATTGGATATTGGTTGACCCTGATTTTGGGGTAACGTTGTTTGGGGAATTTAGATAAATTCATGGGTTAATCTATTAGGGATCAATCTGGGTGAATGCTGAAGATCTCAACAGGAATAGTCGCCAATAAAATAGGGGCATCTGATAGTTGATTAATGATTGACTATCAAGTGTACCAATTGGTATTAATTGGGTTTCATCACCAACTGATTGAGAATTTAAAAATCAAGTTGCTAGGTGAGTGATGCCACCTGCAACTATTGAATTGATCTGTTGATTTGCGAACTGTCTTAATGGGTAACAAGTTTCATTACCTAAGAATGTAGATTGCCAAATATAATTGTTTCACTTGGATTGAGAAGAAAATGTTAGGGACACGTTTTCTAACTCTTTCCATTTTAAGTCTCAAGGATGTCAAATAATGAAATACTAGCCAGGATGGGGATTACCATCACAGATGAGACAAAAATGGGTAATTCAATGGCAATGACTGCTGTTTTATCGATGAGGTGACAACTGAGAGTTGGGCACTAAATTTTCACTTTAAATTCCCCTATGAATTCACTTAATAAACACACTTTTACCAGTAATTAGTATAATACAAGATATAATTTCCCAGAATACATTGTTAATTCTAATCTTATTAAAGGAAATTATTACTGTGTGCTTTAATTGGAGACTCTTTAGGATAAAGAGTAAGGATCTGAGCATGGATCCAGAGAAGAGAAGATGAGCTGTATCATGGATTTCTGCCAACTGTGTGTCACCATAGAGAAGCCATAAACGAGGATCTGAGTGTGGATCAAGCTATGTGGTATAAGGGAATGGATCCTATTGAGGACATTTTAAGTTTTTTTAGGAAAAATACTGGTCAAGCGTTGGACCCAATATTAGTGCTTTATTTAACTTTGAAAAATAGTTTTCATACTATTATCAATTGATTATATATATTATTATCAGAAAACGTGGAGAATTGCACAACACCAAACCATGCAGTTAATAAATTTAGGGGGTTTTAGTCATGAACAAGTAACGAAACATATAAATTACAACACTATCTCATGTAGGGGCGGTCCAAAGGTTAAACAGGGTTTGGGATACCCGACCCACCAGCTCCTGGTTGCTTTGGCATCCTATTGGCCAAGTGAGATTTATCAAATGAAAATTCTTTGTTTGGGGGAGGTCTTTGAGCTAGCGGCAATAATGATGACCCAATGATATCAAAAAGTTCTGCTAAAGTTTGACATTCAGCACAATCATCTAGAGGGCACCTGCCCATCAGGCTTGGTTCCTGATGTTTTTGCGGTAAGCTTTAAATTGGTGACAATATATTTCCAATGGCGATGCCATTGATGTGATTAACCAAGGATTTGACATTGGACACATTCTTCTTGTAAGGTACACACTTGTCAGGCTTTGTCCCCAATGTTTTTTTAGTAGGTTTTAAACCAACAACCGCATTTACCAATGCCCCAATATCATTTTTGAGATTTGGAGAGGACTCAACACTTGATTCTTCATCTAATGAATTTGCATACCCATTTGGTTTTGTTGCTAAGGTTTTAAGGTTTCTAGACCTTAAGGTGAGGTCTTATTGCCACTGACTTCATAAGTATCCTTAGACCCATGAGGCGCTGACTTTCAATTATTTTTGTTCAAATCTCTTCAATTCACCATAATATTCAGTGGAGGCAATTGTGGGTTCCAGTGGTATAATATTCAAAGGGAGAGCTGTTACAATCTAATATCTACCATATAGGAGAGATCGCTTTGTAAGATGAGTTGGACAGCTGCCCTTCTTGGACCATTTTTTGTAGGGAATGGGAACACCACACAATCTAGTCAGAGAATACGCTCCCCCAGAATTACAATAGCCTTTCCACGCAATGAAATATCGGACTGATCATCAGGAATTTCAGGAATCCAGGATGCCCTCAACTTTTGCTTCCTCAGTTCCCTTGATCACAATAGGTTCAGGGTCTGAGTGTCGTGTTTACATGACTTTATTGAGGGCAATAACAACATGGACAAGGCTGTGTGGCAGGAGGTCAGAAGGTGAAACTTCAGGCCCTTCCTGATCTCAAGCACACCTTGGATCAATGCTGAATGCAGGATAGTTACATGCCCAGGTTGGTACAAGTGAAATGACTAAAGCCCAGGCCCCTGTTTCAGCTCTAGGGATAAAACAGATAAGTTTTGAACTAAATGATGATGGGACAATTTGGTTAATCAAGGAATGAGGGTTTAAAACCCATTCCATTTTACAAAAATTGCAATCTCAGGTTGGGTTCAACTTCAGTCAATTACTCAGGTAAAGTTGATTTCGAGGTATGTGACCCTTTTGGATGAAAGCGTGCACTTAATGATGCACCAAGGATTGTTAACACTTCCACTGATCCAAAATTCTCCTGAGTTGGCTTGAGTATCTTTTCTTTTGACCAATGTTTCTTGTTGGTCGTCTCCTAAATAAGCTTTATAGTCATTTACGTTTTTTCTATATGTTGACTTGGGCGCACTTGTGCGAAGACCTCTTTGAGGAGGTCTTGTGAAGTGTTAGCCAGCTTATTTTGTTTCAAATTATCAAAGCTTCAGGTCCACCGCTGGTTCTACCAGGTTCCCTATGTACCCGGTCACCAGTGCACTTTACCCCAGTACCAAACTTGGATATGAACTTCCATTTGGGGCATGGACAAGTTTCAAAGAATGCTTGACTTAGTAAATCTTTTACTATGTTCAACACCCTCGCCCTAATCTCTTTAGCTCAAGCATCCTATGCTGGGCTATTGTTATTATTAAGATGACTACTAGTTTCCATGCATTGGTCCTGTGCACCAAGCACCACCACGCTGAGATTTGGATAGATATAGATACTCTCTTGACATTAGATGACCAACCTCTTGATTTTATTTTTATTTATTCAAGGATGGCCGACCAGGGGACAGACACATCCGATATGTAGGGAAGAGGAAAACGGAAAACAGAAGGTGGAAGAGAGCGCAAAACAAAGGAACAGAAAAGATATGACTTGGCACACTTGGGTGTGGCTAGGAGCCACGGGTGGTGGATGACTAGACCTTAAGTGGTATGGCAGCTCAGGGGCTTGTAGGGTGTACCGCCTATGAAGACTGTGAGGTTTTCAGTGTCATAACGAAGGAGCTAGATTGGAATCCAGTTGCCCATTCATTTCTATTTATGTTGGAGTGATCCGAACAGCCAGGCTTGAAAGTGGTCAGCCAAATGGCTGTGGAACCTGACGATGGCTTGGTTGAAATTGTGGAGGATCCCATTGAAAGCGTCGAGGGTAATTGAGTGAATGGACCATATTGCAATACTCACAATTAAAGCCCTTAGCGTCTGGGGGAAAGGCGAGGTTATGTTGAGTGCCAGGATATCGCGGGATAGTCGGAATTCAGCTGTTGGTGATTGTTGAAACAAGTGCATCACGTTTGCCCAGATATGCGCGGACAGTGGGAACTCTTCCAGGTGGTGTGCTAGTGTGTTGGGTCCGCTGCAGATGGCACATGTCTTGAACATTGAGAAGGTGCGGTTGGCTGTTCTAAACGTATGGCGCATGAGGCGCAACACTGTGGAGCACACTTGTGGGGATAAGAAGGGGCAGATGACGAGGTCCCACACCTGCTTTTGGGTGCGCAAGTCATATGGAACGTCTTGGTAGTCTAGGTATTCAATCCGGGATAGAGAAAAGGATGGTAGTGGGGCAGGCGCGTTAGTCACCATTTGTCCCATGTGAGTTGCATGTAACCAGTTTGAGGGTG